>LULA01013650.1:0-56824 GCA_002091835.1 Anopheles maculatus | reverse complement strand
TGCCTTCAATGAGCTATGAGACGCCAAGAACTGTTTCAGTCGTTATGAACTATTTCATACAGAAACACACAAGAAAAAAAATTGATTTGCCCTGAGAGTACCAATCTCAACTATTTATTTATTGTTTTACTATTCTTCGATTACTAATTGCATCTTTTTGATCACGTTCCTGCCAATAGAAATTGCTTGTAAGACTTAAGTATAATCCAACAGACATCTATGTGAACGTAACAAACCAATTTCTGTAAGATCTTGATCGTTGGTAGCAATAGATATGCAGGGGTTGAACTACCCCAGATGCCAATCTGTTTCTTCAGCAACACAACCAATTGTGAAATCAAGACGCTTGCAACCATCTACAGCGCTTTATTGCTTCTATACCCGTTTGACAGCGAGTGTCATTAAATTGGCATGTACACAACAGCACATGCACGAGGTGGATTAATATGTATGATCGTCCATACAAAACCCGCCACAATGACGATGATGGGGATGATGGTGATGTTGCTATGATTCCATAATTCAATCAAAAGCTTCATCTTGTCAACCTGTGCCGGCGTTCCCATGAAAGACGGCGTACGCGCTGTTGTACCAATAAATCTTCCATAATGTTCAGTTTGGTGACGCTTCGTACCGAGAGAGAATGGAGTTTGATGCGTTTTTCAAGGGCTCGGAGTAAATTGTTTGCAGGATTTATTAAGGTTCGCTGCCACACGCCTTCCTACCCTGAGCTGGGTCGTGTTACCTTACATTAATCTAATCTGTCCTGAGATTTCCTCGATGCTAGGCTTTTCGGTCCCAAGAGATATACAATACGAACTAAACAACAGACACGGGGAGACCTGTCTATTAGATCTACACTAGGGTTTCTCCCAGCCTTGATCGCATAAGGTCATCGTGTCGAGGTTTACCGCAGACAGCAAGATACGATTTTAATGTCGAAGAGCATCGACCCAATTTTCTCGATCCGGATTGCAGTTATCGATACGTAAACGTAACTTAAAGCTCCGATTTGCTTTTCATACATACATCTGTGGCATTGGAATCACATTTCAAGCGGAAATACTTTAACGCCAAACAGATCATTGTGAAATCGATACCGCTTCCGATCGGTATAGTCGTACGAGAGGTTTTGTTTGTTTTGGATCGGAGCGTATTTTAGCACGGTTCAACGGAAATGGTTTGTTTTTGGACGTATCGCATTTGCATTTCGACCGTTTGTGCAAAAATCTTTCAGTTAAGGATTTGCTCTGATTGGATGTCTTGAATATATTAAATCCAATCAGAGCAAATCCCCTCAAATGTTTTAGTTATTGGATCGTTTTCACACGAAAGGTTCGTAAGAAAACATCCAACTCAACCTTCAATGGGGGATCGAAGGGGAATATATCAAGTTCAGAAAAAACAAAACATTGCAACACAATATTGACTCGACCAGTCAATTCAAAGGGAAACGAATCGAAATTAAAATGAGTTATTAATCAATCAAAATCTAAGTTTGATCGGAATCTACATCAATTCAAAATGGTTTCGTTCTTGTCACATTCGGATAACCTTACGGATGACGTACATCCGTTTCAAATGCTGTTTGTATCAATTAGAACCTCAACTACATCTTTCGCATCATGCAATCGTTTCTGAACGTTGGAGACGAACTGTCTAGCGATGGAAATTCGTACATGTTCGTTCTGCGCTAATTTCTACTCCAAGTGACAGTTACAGGCGAAAGGGACTAGTGTCTACGAATAATGTTCTTCGATTTCGACGAACAGGCAAAGTGTATCACATTTAATTCGATACCAGCTGCTGCCAAATGTCAATAAATTGATCGACAGGGTTAAATTAGTAAAATGCGCCTATTGCATAATAGAGATCTTTTTCAAGACGGAACGTACATATCTCCAGTTTCGTAATTTTAGTCACAGGAGTAAAATAGTTTTATATTAAAAACCCAACATAAAATTATTCTCTACAAGCAAAACAAAATGTGATACGCTGATAAACACCAGACATCTTTCAACGTTCTTCAACTAACTGCACTGCTAAGAGCTTCTTTTCAGATGATCCGTTTTTACGTATTCGTACCCTAATCACATCCAGCCTAACATTTCGTTAGTTCACTCCGTATCAAACCCACCGCCCGTGGTGATCGGAAGCAAACAAACTTAAAAGGCAACCCGCTTGCTACGGCCGAAAGGTACTCGACGCTCGAAACCTGTTGCTCGATTATTTGAACATGTGGCCGAACGGGCTTACGTTATCGGTCACGATAGATAAACGTGTAGAAAAAGTGCACTCTTGTCACACAAAAACCACCACCTGTAGTCCGATGCATAAAACCACAAAACCACCAGCTTAATGGTAACAGAATAAAATACTAACACACAGCAAAATGCAACACCCGCAATCGAACGAGATCGCGCGCGCAGGTTGATTGCGTTTTTGAACTTGTCCCCATGTCAGTTTGTCATAGACATAAACACCCAAAACCACCTCCTCTACTCAGCTTTCCATTGGGATGTGAAAGAAAAATCTGTCCCAAAGCAAGTTCATTCAACTCGCAACCCGTGCTTGCGTGTTTCGGAACATGGCGATCGCGAATGCGCGGCAACGGACTACGCTGGCGAGACCAGCGCGTTGCTGCATCTGTGCCGCGGTTCGCGTTGCCGGGGATTCAAATTGCCTGAACCCATCGCCCTCTTGCTGTATGTGATGACAGAAGGGACAGAAGAAGACATGTGCCAATGTACACTTTGTTGCATAGTAATGTTGATGTCCACTGCCACCGTTCGTCAGGCAGGTCGGGTTTGCGAGCATCAAGGGCGAACATCATTAATTCTGGCTGTCATCAGTAATGGAAACGTTCGTCGACTGTGGACTAACGACAAGTGGCGTAAAGTCTTCATGAAGTGCGTAGACTGATCGTTTGCTGACCGACGGCCCATAGCACTACCACTATCTCTGTCTGGTGCGGTGTATACAACTACCTCTAAACATTCCTGTACAACATGTTCATCAATTGAATGATCCACAACGTCATGCAAATTTGCCACTGAAAATTTCGGTCGTCCGCGAGCGGCAAGTTGTCCCCGGTTGAACGCAACTAACCGGACCTGTCATACACTTGTCGTGTTCGCACGAGCACGCATAGAGTGCATCACGAATATGCACGATGGATCACAGATTGGCTGCACTTCCAGCCTCACGCACACGGACCCCGGTCGAACACAAACACACGCCACCACCAGCTGTCGATCGCACGTCGGGTGTCCGACCAGTGCGATTCGACCGATCGACGACAGCAACCTTGGCCTCAGCCAACTTGTGCATGCACCCCCAGCCAGGTGACTTTCAAGAGATGCTGGCGTTGTTTACGCGTTCTAGCCAGGGAATCACTATTTCGCAGGCAAACTGTTTTGTTTTCGTCATATTTCCGATACACATTTTAGAATCGTGCGCTAAAATTCATGGCACTCACACATACACGCACACATTTGATTGGTAATTCAATATGGAACACTTCCGCGAACAAAAACTTGCTGGGTACGTAACGGTCACCTTGATCTTGGGACCGCTTGGTAGATCAATGATGCTCCAAAATGGATATGAAACGGCGTAAACATTTAAAACCCGCAACAAAAAAATTCACCACGTCACAAACAAGCTTCCTAAAGCGTCTCCTAGGCACAGGGTCACACAGTACGCACTATACGCACCATCAGCTCCAACACAAACCACCACAGAATGCCCGGCTACACGCAGCAACGCAATAATTTGGGTTTGCAAGAAGGGAAAAACAGTTTAGATTCGCCCAACAATTTCTCACACACGAAAACTGACAGCCGCCGAAACTGATCTCGAGTCAGCAAGACCTGATCTCGAGAGGAAACGTTCCGAACTGTACGGTGTCTTGTTTTGAACTGATCACTCTCTTCCTTGGGTCGCGACGGAGAACACTACAGCGACTTCTCTTCACACGAGTCTCGTGCGTCCGCCGCGAGATAGCTGCGTCTGAAATTAAGAAGCGAAAAATCCTCTCACTTCACCACCATTTGCCCCGCAACAGAACCCACCCACCGGGTGGCTCCATTCGGTTCATGAGATTTGGGGCGGACGAACGTGCAAAAAGACGCACGAAGTTTGTCAAGGACCCCTCCTAGGCACAGGGTCACACAGTACGCACTATACGCACCATCAGCTCCAACACAAACCACCACAGAATGCCCGGCTACACGCAGCAACGCAATAATTTGGGTTTGCAAGAAGGGAAAAACAGTTTAGATTCGCCCAACAATTTCTCACACACGAAAACTGACAGCCGCCGAAACTGATCTCGAGTCAGCAAGACCTGATCTCGAGAGGAAACGTTCCGAACTGTACGGTGTCTTGTTTTGAACTGATCACTCTCTTCCTTGGGTCGCGACGGAGAACACTACAGCGACTTCTCTTCACACGAGTCTCGTGCGTCCGCCGCGAGATAGCTGCGTCTGAAATTAAGAAGCGAAAATCCTCTCACTTCACCACCCTTTGCCCCTCAACAAAACCCACCCACCGCGTGGCTCCATTCGGTTCATGAGATTTGGGGCGGACGAACGTGCAAAAAGACGCACGAAGTTTGTCAAGGACCCCGGTGGTACGTGCACCGGACTTTTTCTGTGTGTGCGCGCACGTTTGTGTTAGTCAACAGACACTCCATAGTTCGTGGGGAGACTGTGGGCACTGGGCATGTAGACTGGGTTGGGTGAGTGGCCGTGGGTGCAGAAGGACGAAGGAAGCGAAAAACTTGAATTATGTCATACGCAGCGAGCGAAAAGGAGAGAAGCAAATCTTTCAGACCTCCGATACCATACGGGGCTGTTGTTGTTGCTGCTGGTAAAATGATCAGGGTGCGGTGGTGATTGGGGGTTTGTTGCACCTCTCAAGACACCAAAAGAGACCCCCAGGGTTGGTGGTGCTGCTGCTGCTCGAATGGTCAACCGGCTGCTCGAATTCGCATTGACGAACCATCGCCGGAAGCGCACGCAAGAGAGCTATCAAAACGAAAACATTGAGAGTGACAGTCCCAATGGAGAGATGATTACCGTTCGCAGGAGCAACCTCAATCTCACCAACGGGCGAGCGAGAAAAGTGGCGCACGAAAGAGGTGTGGATCGATCGACACCGGTTTTAGTAGGTCTTGCACTAGTAGACAGCTGCATAGATAGCCGTCTGCCAAAGAACAGCAGAAGTGATTGGCATTGGTGCATGCGATGATAAGCCGGCGCATGAGTTGCGCCACATTAAGGCATCTGTTCCGGTGGTGGCCAATATGTGGTGTTAATGTGATTGAAATGAATGCAATTCAAGGTTTTCATTTCATTAAAACAACCTGAACATCTACAAATAACAAATAAATTGTCCGAGCGTTAAAAAAACGATATAGGAAGAAATTGATATCTGCCTTAAAGTTCGTCTGTTTCTTCAACAATTTAAAGTTTTTTTTAAGTTTGCATGATTGCCTTGGAAACAAAAGTTGTAGAGTTTATTGTCGTTGTTTTAAAGTTTTCAAAAACGGTTCCAGACAGATTTCCAGCACGCATACTTTAACTTTATGTTCTAATTGAAACCCGACCATATTCATATGTCAGATAAATCTAGCTTTATCTGAACGTGACAGGATTTAACTGACGAGCATTAATTAAAAAGCATCCACCAACCACATCCACAACTAGGCATGCTTAAGATCCGAATAACATTCCACTTGCACCCCAGTGTGGCCTTAATTCGGATCGTTCATTGGAAGAAATGCGTCACAACTTTACGACCGCTTACTCCCCGAGTGTCAATTGATCGGCCAATAAAATCTATTACTAGTGCCATCGATTTTTTCAACACGTTGGCTAAAAAGTGGGATAAATCGTCGAACGTAAGGTCTCGCTGACGGGTTAAAACGGACGAGAAACGGTTGCAATAGAATGCATAATTTGACACGCAAATAAAAATACAACATCCTCTAGAAATTTGACCATAACACTGTGATACACAAATAAGCTACATTGGCTTGTTGAACCGCACTGCTGTTAACACACGCCACTGTACACCGTTAGTCTGTGAGATCGTCGCCGACTGCCTAATGTTTGCCGTAACCGGTAGCAAACCACACCACAAACAGGCTCCCGTGAGCGATTAAACTTCACTTAAGCTACGAGGCTCGCTACACGATCAAGCTAATTGAGTTTCCGGCTTGGCTGCTGTTTGTCTCGGGTACGCACAATCGGATGCGGATCGAAGGTGATGGCGCTGGTAGTATGGCGTGTTAGTAGTAGTAATAGCCAACTTGTTCTATAAGCGTAGTGGTAAGCGCACTAAAAGTAGCCCCATAGTAGCTCTATTAGGACGACGTCTGTAACCATCAACACGGTTTCGCGAATGTCAACCGAAATGATTGATGGCTACACGAAGCGGCCGACTTCCAAGAGGAATGCCACCGTGCTTCCAGCCGTGCTGCACGTGACGATGATGGCGATGACGATGAGTAACCGACGAAAGCCGGACGTGGATCTTTGGTCCGCTTCATTTCACCGATCGACCGTAAACGGTTGACGGCGTGTGCAAAGGGTTTCCAACTCCCCCGGAGTTTGCCGGGTTTTAGCAGGAGCTCCAAAGAAAACATTCTACACAATAGCTGCTTTTTGGGTCAGCTGGTTGTCGGGTTGTCTTTTATTTTCTGATCACTCCAAACGCCTACATCACCGATCGGCGATAGGTGATGAAGGTGTGCATTGTATTTCGGTGAGCGTTCTGTTCGAGGACTTTTTTGTGTACGCGTCTTGTTTATCCTACTCCATTGTACGCTAATTATTATTTGCGCTTAGTTGAGGTACGGTGTGACGACGCGTCGGGTCTCCTACTTTCAAATATTTACACACCCGCCTACAGGGTCACCGAAAGGCGTAAAGACAACGCCAAACGAGGACCCATGTTTTCTAGCATCTTATCCATTACTGGGACACTGGTTACGATGGGGTTGCAAACACGAGGCCTCATCTTCGTGCGGTATGTACTGCTAGAGGGTGCAATGGATCCTCCAGTAACAACGAGATGTTGTCATGTGTCATTTTCTGTATTCTCTTGCTTTCGTCGTACACTTGTTTTGCCGTTTGTGCTTTTGGACGAAAGTTGACATGTCACTGCTTTTACCCAGATGTCTTACTTTTATCTTTTGTGTTCCGTAATCAACTACCATCCTTTAGAAATTCAATTTATTTTCTATTATAAGATCTTATTTACATGTAGTTTTGCGATGTCTAATGCCAAATAAAATGAGCGATCTACATTACCGGCAAAAGTTTGAAATAAACCCTCCAAAATGAAGCCAAATCTACAACACATTTCACAAACCCAGTTGCATAGCCAGCGCAAGAGAGATTCAAAACCTCTGCTGCTGCAAGCACTGCAAAAACAACATCGGTCCCTTTCGGGGATACGACGATCTCGATCTCGATCGCACGACGCTGAAATGTTGAGTGACAGGTGATTTACATTGGCTTTAGGAGTGTGTGGTCCAATTCCGCAGGCTCCATTTCATCATCCCCGTAATCCGCCATACGACAGCGAACGAGATCAGCCGCGATCTCGCAAGGAGGTTGGAGGTTGTGTTTGTATGTGCGACATGCAGTTTTGAGGACTGACACGATTCGTACCTTTCACAACCGTACTCGGCTATTAAAAATCGGGTGTTTTCGCTGTATTCCAATCGTAGTTTTATCGTGTCTTTAAGTCTTTGAACCACGATTACTCGTAACCCAAAATCCAAGACATTTTGGGATTATTTTAATCGGAAGTCTCATGGGAGATAACCTCACCAATATTACCGGTTGATCTGCAACAGGGTTATCGAATGAAACCATGATCAGTCGCTCGTTTTATTTCATCGTTTCAATTCGAAAAGTTGCCTGCCTTTGTGTATTCTTACGGACGTGTACACAAACACACGGGCGCTTTAACTTCAAAAAGCGGCCGAAATGTTTTGTTTTATCTATTTCTGCCCCTTCTGTTGACACTTGGGAAATGGATTTTACTTTGCCGTTAGCGTTTGCTCCAATTTTTGAGATTATTTATTTTGCACTTTTAATGCGTCAGCACGAGTGCAACATTATCTCACGATTTGTTAGCGAACTACCGGCGGACGATAGATGGGTTTTCCGTTTGCAAATGACGCAAGCGTTGAGAGTAATTAAATTTCGCGCGGTCCGTGTCTTCTTTAACGTGTCACGTGAGTATAATTTTGAAATTAATCGTGACATTCGATCCGAAGGAACTGGAGAATGGCGTGATGCATAGAATGAGAGTTGAAACTCAATTACTTTAACACAGTTCATTTGTCGTTTACATTTGACGCTAGCAATATCGGAGAGAAGCATAACTTGAACTTAAAAATGTATAATTAGATATCTTACCAGTAATCGATAATGCAGAAATAGAGACACATACCTGTAAAAGAAAAGAAAAAACGGAAATTAATGTTAAAGTTCGTTTATGAAATAGCACTACAAATTCTTATTAAGAAAAAAAAAGGAAACAATTCACATGCGATAAATTACCGTAAACCATAAACACGCCATTAATTTTTACCGCTGTTGACAGTGTTGTGTCGTGCCCTATATTTATGATCACACTCGATCTGTATCAAAGTGGAATAACATTTCGTTGACACGACGATACAATGCAACCTGATACATGTTTCGATAACGATTGATTACTGTCAAAACCTGCGCAATAACCTAATGACTATTCATTATACCCGAAACACGACGGAGAAAAATAATTGAAAAAGAAATTATGTACACCAGTGTTTTAATTAACCAACACGATCATACCCTCTCCTGCACCGTACAGGAATGATCACGCCTCATTCACACATTTAGGCGGCATAAATGATTTAATAAGCTGTTGTGCGTTTTTATGCACATACACAGTTAGGTGTATGCTGTACAGTTTGGTTATCAAATATCAACCGGTTTTGGGCGAGGAAAAGCACGATGAAAGCAAGAAGCAAGCAACGCCGTAAAAACAAAACCGACCATGTGCACTTGATTAAGGTCTCATTAAGGAAATATGACGAATTACAAACTGTCATACGATCGTTGTTGCATTAATAAATTCAAAACGGGCAAAAATGGGACGAAGGTGTCAAGAAACGGGGAAACCGGTACAGGGTGGTGTGAACATCACACACCACCGAACAATGTACACGGTTGACAATTGTTGCGTGAAAGAAACATGTTTCCTGCAGGTACAGGTAAACACGTTGAACTTTTAAAGTTGTTTTTGTTTTGTTCACAGTATGCGGAACGGAATGATCCTGGTTATTAATTTCTTTATCTTACAATATTTAATTGCTCTGGAACGAAAACAAAAGGTGTAAAAAGGAGCTTATTTTGATACGCCGTACATTGCTGGATCACTGTTACAAAAAGGAGGTGGAAAACGACCTCAGACCATTCTTAACATCCAGTTTTAAATATAAAAAAAAATTGTGATAAACGAAAACAGAAATGAGCAGAATTCAAAAAATTAGATATCATACACATAACACTAATAACCTGATCTTAAGTTAGGATGTCCACCATTTTTGGAAGGGTTTTTCCCGACTCATAAACATGGGTCCCGACGAAATCAAGGAACTTTGCGTAAAGTTTAGTAGAAAGATCCATCTGCCAATCTAATTATCCGTTCTGGCGGACGCATCTACGCCATCATTTCGTCTCAGTTTGGGCCTAGCACGCCTCCTCTGCTTATGTGGACGGCATAAAAGCACTTTGTGAGTTGGGTCGTTCGGTGCCATTTTCATGACATGACCAGCTCAATGCAGCTTGTCGAGTTAAATTCTCTGTACGATGGATCTGTACGATGGAAGTCCCAGCTTCGTCCGTCGCGACAGCTCAATATCTATATTGAATCGATAGGTGAAGTTTTGAACGACTTCAAATGTGCGTTCACCTATCTATACACTATCCCTCCGTAAATCAGTGTTTGTTAGCAGGGACGCTAGTGAGCGCCGAGGTTGCTCGATTCTTACACAAACTTCTGCTAAGTAGGAGAGTCTCAAAACAAAAATGCCTGTCATCTGTGTCTGTCATAGACGAAAGTCATCGAAGTTTCTTATCTAGATCTAGCTAGATTGAAGAGAAGACAGTGAAGCCTATTTCTTTAGCACAGGTCCTTGGTGCTAGCAAAAGGCCCTTAGTGTTGTCCAACCTTCATCTGGCATGTGATGTAGGGTTTATTGTCATTGACAAAAATTTAATATAGTGAAAAAACTTAATACTTGCAAAGGATACTTCCCCATTCGAAATGACTTATTTCGAAATTGTCTGCTATACGTAAAACGTACCGCTTTATGACACCCAACAAAAACTCATGATCGCAATTAAGTCCCGCGGTGCATCGGTTTCTGGATGCGGTCGGTAAAATGAAAGAAATAATCGTAATATCGACCATGTAAACCCAGTCGATCGTTCTGGTTTCTGTATCGAAACGTACAATCGTGTACGGGCACACATTCGCGATGCGTCTGTTTAATAACTTCCCATTTTTTTTTAGCGTTCTCTTTTTTACGTCAGCCACCATTTTAACGACTCTTTTGCTGAAATGAACGCGTATTTTATCTGGATAATTTTTATTTCCTTCTCAAAATCGATAACAATTTGCCCCGATCGGAAAGCACTTTGCGAGCCTCGACCAACAGCAACGGTTAAAGTCGTCGTGCCGTTTTGTAAATAAAAAGCCATAAAAATTGAGTTTCGTTTCGCATGTGTGTTCCCTTCTTTCCTTTCTCTTTCTGGTTTTTGTTTTACAAAAATCCCCAAATAAGTATGACATACAGTACAAAGGATAGCAAGTTTCGATCAAAATCTTTATATTCAATCAAAAACATTCCACATTTGCATAACCGAATGCAAACCAATTTGAAAAATTGAAAATCGACGATTCATTATCGACAACTTTGATGCGCGTTAAAACCGCTCACGCACACTCGTTAAGCCGCGAATGCCACAGTCATCTTACCATTTCGTCTAATACCATTCCGGGTGCATTAAAACCGCTCGTTTTTATCGCACAGCGTAATCTTCCCCGAAAAAGGGGAGCACTATCGAATACAATCATATTCAATTTTTCCTCATTCGCCATTTGCAAACGTCTCCTCCGCCGAAAATGTGCAACGCATCGACCACAAATGTCTCAATAAAAATCTTCCACATCCTTCGGAGCTACAAATTATCGACCGCACGGTCCTGTCATGACATCAGCGGGTGGACAGATAAAGGCATCAAAAGGAAGTTACACCCTCGTTGGGTTCGCTTGGTTTCGGTTAATATTTTACAGCTTCAATAAATTGAGTTTGATGGTGGTGTATCGGGCGATTCATCGGGATGCGTGACATGCGAACCGTCAAAATGGACCATCATCTTTTTACCAACCGGGGGAGGTTTTTCGCACTGTGGTGTCACATTTGATCATGCATTTATTTCGTTAGTTTACCGATCGTCCGTCTGGATTTCGCTTAAAGTATGAGGGAAATGTCGTGTTTGGGATTCATAAACTTCGTTTGTTTATTTGTGCAAACATGGAGCCATTTCATGCGTTTAAGATTTAAAGCTGTAGCTTGCTTGAGTTTTTAGAAAAAGATCATGCACTCGCTAACTACACATTGCACTGCGTTATAAACAGCAGGAAACTGTCTTCGATAAATTTAACAAAAAGAATGCCCAAACGAAAGGCGATCGTAAAATTACCAATGGCACCTTCTCTACAGCTTAACCTTACTTACCCTTACCGGAAGGCGTTCTCTGATATAGTTTTTTTAGCTGCAAAATTTATGTACATGCACAACTTACAAACAACCGTGCCGCTCGCGTCGGTTTGAAAGCACTGGCCAGGGTTAAGATATCATTCGCTACCACCGACTGTTTCACTGGTGATTATTATTATCCTTCCGGAGTTGCCCTTTCATGTTACTCTTGTGAACGGGCAAAAAAGGTAAAATAAGGGATTACGTACGTTTGTGCCTTCATTTACGATGCATTACCGGTTTGGGACTGCCCACCGAAACACACTCCAACCAAAGTGCCACTGCTGTAGCGCAATTCGCTTGACCCGATGCGAAACCTTCGACCGATGATCTCGGAATCTCTTTGGCGGCAGGTTTATTCGCTATTTTATTTTGCTTTTCCGCAAACATTTCGATCGATCCCATTTTCACGGGGCACTACTCGCATCGGGTGGTAACAAAGCCGATAATTTATATCGGTGCTCACTTGTTGTAGTTCAATGCGATCAGGTGCACATAAAAATGTCCCTGCCGTTGCTGGGAGTGGCTGTCCTGGGTGGAGGCACTGTGCCCATTGCTTTAGCCAATCCATTTATCTCGTACCGTGTGCGATCACTTTTGGAAGATTTTGTTCCATTCTGCTGTATCCCAAATGCATTCGTTGTACTTTTTTGTAGACTTTAAGACATTTCTTTTGAACTTCCCTCCGGTTGACTGCTAAAATATGGCTTCATTTAGATGCGATTGCAAGGGTTATTAAAATGCTATTTTCTCTCTCGAAAAAAAAAAAAACCCAGAAAGTGATACATTGACAGCGGCCAACATTTGTTAGTAATTCTTGCAGCATTCACCAAGCCGGTGCGTACAAAACAATACACATTACAGTACGACACCTTGAAAGCACTTAAAACAGCGCGTGTTGTATTTTATGGCAACACCTAGCGGCCGTTTTTTTGGTGATCGTTATCTGCCGATTAAGATTGCGCAGCCAAGTACAAGCAAGTTTAGTAAGTTTTTCACTCCCAGTAAATCTCCCGGTAACGAACAGTTAGCTAAAAACGCTTTGCTGGAAGCGATCGTGATTAATGATCGCTGACGGTCACTTCAAACGCACGTAATCGAACGGGCCGGATCTCGCTCTTTCACCGATAGCCGTCAAAAAAGTGCTTTCGATCGGAGGGCCCGGTCCAATAGAGTTGTAGCAAATTGGTGCGCGATTATCGCTGATCGCATTCGCTTTTGGTGTGACAGTTCGCACAGTGCTATTTATTTGCACGACCCTGAACACTGATGGATTTAAAGCGGGAAGGCGTAATACCTTGGGCGCCGCCAACAATAACAGCAAACCGCGGAGCGCAACCGCGGGTTCCGGATATCCTTCGCGTAACGATAGACGCGCGAAAAAGAAGTGAACCAAAGTGTCCCCTTCTGTTCGCATGTTTGTACGGTGCTTTGTCTTGTGGTGCGCCCAAAGCAGCACCCTACTCAACGGTGTCGAGTTTGATTGATAACCGTATAAAAATGGTTCAACTTGAGCATCAACTCGCGTAAAATTAGACACCTAATCCGGGGTAGGATGAAAGAAGCAGTATCTCTGTACGTGACCTAGTTGTTTGCATTAGTATCCGTTGCCTGTGACGATCATGGTGAACGTGGGGAAAATCGGTCAATGTGCTCACGGCACATTTAAAGTGCATTTTCCGCTTTAATACGTGCCAGAAGTTTGGGATGGCGTTATCCAATTATGAAACTTCAAAGGAAAGATTTACAAGCGATTAAGCAAGTCGTTTTGCTGTAATGGCGTCATGGAATAATGCGATTGTTTGTTTGGATAATTAAAAGTATAACGCTTGAAGCAATTCAACGCTGTTGCCCTTTTGCGATCAACAAATACAGCTTTTTATCTTGTTTTTTGGTACTACAAACTCTGTCTAGAGTCACCGTCTGTCATTTCTAGCTTGAAATTACTCGACTTAAATAACACGTAGCTGGCAGTCCAGCGTTTCTGTCAGTCGAATTTCTTCTGTATTCTTGTTGATCGTGTAACTCTCGAATTTCTGTTTACTTTTGGTCAAACAAACTATCATTTATCTACTGATATTTTACGCAATCTGTATTTTCTCTCACGAGGGGAAAAGATATTAGTTTTGAATATGGCATATTCTCAACAAGGGTTTCCTTCCTTTGAATTTGCTTGGAGTCTTGAAGAAACTACCTAATAAAAATATCTCCGTTCTCTAGCAGTCCGACTTTGGTTTCGTCTTATCTCCGTCTGGTTCAGTAATTCTTGGATTCTTGGATATCTCTGACTATCTTGTAAGTCTAAAACTTTTATCCGAAGCAAAAATCTGACTATCCGGCTTTGTTGTACAAATAAGTCTGAAAATTCATTATATGGGTTACATAATCTAAGAGGACGTTCGTTCAAGAAATAAGATAAACTTCTGAAAAATAATTATATTACGAAAGGAATTGAATGTGTAAATACAACATTCTAATGAGTAAATTACAATAATAGAGGTTTTAAAAAGTAACTATAAAGATTTGAATAGGAGCAATATGTTGTTAAATTAACTAAATTTCTCTCGGACTAAGGTGGAAAAAGAGTCTATCTTGTGTAATTTAAAATCAGAAATTCTTTTAAAATGTCGAAACATACATTTTGATACATTCAATGCACCAGCCCAGTACAGACATCTGTTTCAGAATCAATCGCAACAATCGCAAGAATCCATCACATTCCGGCAATGGTCAAAACAATCAGCTGGTCTTCAGTTTAAATGATCTGTTTATTTTCCAATGATTGGCCAAAACCAATTTGTTTACACGTTTGCTCTTGTCCATTTGGTCGAAACGCATCGCCGTGCACGATAAGGAGGGCATTTTTCAGCTCTCCAACACGGCCCAGCTTTAACTACATTAGCGCATTAGCAGTGCGATTAACGCCACCGCTTCAAAACCGTTTCGTTGGTTGCCACTTGCGAGTGTTGCACTTAAATCACTCCGAGCGTCTGATCGACGTGTTCGTCAAGTATAGATTTGAATAGGAGCAATATGTTGTTAAATTAACTAAATTTCTCTCGGACTAAGGTGGAAAAAGAGTCTATCTTGTGTAATTTAAAATCAGAAATTCTTTTAAAATGTCGAAACATACATTTTGATACATTCAATGCACCAGCCCAGTACAGACATCTGTTTCAGAATCAATCGCAACAATCGCAAGAATCCATCACATTCCGGCAATGGTCAAAACAATCAGCTGGTCTTCAGTTTAAATGATCTGTTTATTTTCCAATGATTGGCCAAAACCAATTTGTTTACACGTTTGCTCTTGTCCATTTGGTCGAAACGCATCGCCGTGCACGATAAGGAGGGCATTTTTCAGCTCTCCAACACGGCCCAGCTTTAACTACATTAGCGCATTAGCAGTGCGATTAACGCCACCGCTTCAAAACCGTTTCGTTGGTTGCCACTTGCGAGTGTTGCACTTAAATCACTCCGAGCGTCTGATCGACGTGTTCGTCAAGTATACTTGCATGCGCGGTTAGCCGAGGTAAATTTAACTGCACACTGCCGTAACGCTTCGATGTTGGTTAAATGCACATTTTCCACCTCGAACCATTGCATCGTTAGTTCAAAACGGTGATTGGAACATGACCAGCGGCGGTTATTTTTTTTCGAACTATCCGTCGTGCCGCAGTGTGGTGAGTTCGATTGCGGCCTATCGAATAAAAGTTTATGTGTTTTTAATAAACATCAATTGTACCGTACGGCATGCGATTCAGTCAGTCGAGCGTTTGGGAGAATGTGGGGTTCTACAGTGACCTACGTTAATACTACGAGTTGTTTTATATTATTAGTAAAAAGCCTGTTGTGATTCCAAAACGCAAAGTATGTACATAAAGTATGTCAGGACCGGTAAGTACATAAAATGCCGTAAGCACAAACAACTGCAATTGATTGCTCGAAATAGTTCCGACACAATCTGCTTGAAATGTAGCTTGCACTAGTCGCCGCTAGATGGCGCCGCAACTGTGCATGCCGCCAACTGTGGGCAAATAACGCACTGCTATGGACAATACGTATTCTATCGTATTTGTATGAATTGTATGAATTTATCTTTTTGTAATCATTGCTACACTGAATTAAGCTGCTAAAGCATCTTAAATGCTCGAACAATAATGGAAATAAATATTAAAACATTCTATCAATACAAAAAATACTTCCTGGCTCATTTGTTGCTGTTTTGCTAGTAATACTCTTATTCCAAATTATGGTTAGAGTTCTTCCTGCGTATTGTGATACTTCTGCGAAAAAATGCAATATTTCTTATTTTTCCAAATACTAACAAATAGTATTTGACTATTTCTGTATCGGAGCAACCTTCTAGAAAAGATTTTTCATCAACTCGATTCGGTTTTAATTACATTTCATCTTGCACAACCATATCTAATTACCCCCACTGGCAACCGGTTCTTCGAAAGGGTGTTGCTGCTAATGTTTACCCATTTCTTTACTCATTCCTTGCAACAACAACAAAAAAAGCAACATGCCAACAACATTTGTGGCCCATATCACCACAACTACACGGCTAAACTACTTCTGCTCGTACAATTGCATTTCCGTCAGCCTGATACGTTTGCTTCCAATTAGTCTACCAAGCTGCAGCTGGAGTGCAATGATGTGGCGCATGCAAACACAACCGGTTCACTCTTCGTCTCTAATCGTGTTGCAGTATCATAAAATCAAATATAAGGTGTTAATGATTGTGGCGACGGGTCCGCGAAGGTGATGTGCGATCTTTTGCATGGATTCGCATGGAAATCTTAGAAAAAGTTTGACAACTTTTCCGATCGATTGGCGATATGATGAATTATAGCTAGCACATATTTACGACACCTGGTTTCGATGGATATTCAAATTATATTTCCATACGCTGTTAATTGGTTTCCATCGACCAGTGAGTGGAATATTTTTCAATTAGCAAACTTTCAGTTGCAAATTTTCATTTACTATTCCGTCAAAGAGACTCCACTAATTGCCGCTCAGGATTTCAACTAAGCATAAAACATTTATCATTCAAACGTGTCAGAATCATATGTTCATGGGTTTTATCTGTACGCCGTTATCTGGTTAACAGTTTCGGCAACACGAAACAAACACGCAAAGCATTACGGAAAGCGCAACGAAAAAGGAAACTGCATGTCGTGGTCATTTCGAATGTAGATTACATGAACAGTCAACGTTTGACCATTCATCAGCTGGCTGTCTGTGGCCTGAGGGAATCGAGCTTCGACCAAACAGGTTCCGGGGTTAAAACAGGGTTTTAAAGTTACAATTACACTAGAGTTTCATTCGTAAGACTTCCACAGCAAATTCAAGAGATACAAATTTGGCAATACCACAGCTGTACTATCTTATTTTCAATCATTTAATTGCATAAATTGTAAATCTGTCCAATTAGTAGTACTTTCCGGTAATTTGATCTATATCTAGTAAAATAATCAATTAAGAATAAAACATTTATAAAACTTTCTCATAAGTTTAGTGGATTGTCCATATTTTAAACAAAAACAAAAATTTGTTCAATTATCAAAACTATCTGAGCCAGTATTTCATTTAAAACATCTCTTTTGCCAAGCTGTCTTAACATATGTTTAGTGCTTTGCCGTAAATAATTTAATTAATATAATCGTTTTTATTTATGTACATCAATAACTCTCGTCCAGCCTGATCTAATCTAATTCTAACAATTAAATTGTCCAACCAACAGATTAATTGCAATGGAAACACTCTCAACGTCCATGCTCATTCGCCACCAGTGAGTTGTACTGTTGGACACTTGGCAGCAAAAATCGAATCGTATCATTACATAAATTTATCCCTTTGGCACCCTCGCTTCCCATCAGTGAATGCATGATGGTGATCGTGCAGATTGTTTATAAATTAAGTAATCGCTTCAAACCGCCAACGGCTTGGGGAATGCTTGTCTGGAGGACGCACGCGAACATAAATCGCGGCAACCGTTTCTACCGCAACGCATCGTCACGTTCATTAACACACGAACCAGCACCGAGGTCCGAAGGTCCTGCTGCATGCCAAATTGAGCACTGTCCACCAGCTGCATGCAGACGCACCCACCGCTCAGTGTTTCGATGCATACGACCCAAACAGGTACCGTTTTGCAAAATGCATTCATTCTATTAGGCAGGCTTGGAAGTTGGCTGGGCCATCGATTTCCCAGATGCCTTCGGGGCGTTGAGGCTTTAAAGGGTTGTGCCTAATCCAACTATCCTATCTGCCAAGTGTGCGCTTTCTTGGCGAGCTGATCCGCACTAGCTACACGACACGAAAACAGTAGCTTGAAGGCTGTCTTTTTGTTTTTACCGATTTCTCGGACGTATTTGCTAAACGAGTTCGTTGCTCTGGAGTCGTTGATGTCCTTTTTTGGAGGCTAGCAGCGAGGCTTAGGTGACGTGTTGTAGAATTTGTTAGCGATTACACTACTTCTCTGGGCATGAATGGTTGACAGTAAATTAGGTTGTAACTTTCATCGAATATTGACTCATACTGAGGACATCTAACAGACCGAAAAAATACAAACCCCGGTGGAAACAATCACTCAAAGATATATTATTCAATTAATTTTTAACATAAGAAATATTAAAACAAAAAAATATGTTCCTCATAAAATGAAGCAGAGGGCTGTCAAGATAATATTAAGGAGATATGCTCTACAATATTGTAATAGCTGAAAGTGAGTGGATGTGCTATGCTGCTCAATTCAAACAACACCTGTTAAAGAATAAGCTCAACATTGTTTGCATCTAATGACCTTAACCTAGGTGAAACTTCACCTGCATACACAACGGTTCATCCGTTCAAAGAGCGATTATTTAACACTCCTCTGAGCCGTCTTTTGTCCAGCAAGTACAACTACAATTAACTACACCACCGCATGGCACAACCACCATCTTCTTCCTTCATTTCCACTGCTAATCCCAGCCCAGTTGTAAAGAATTTTAATAAATGAACTGATCTCCAACGATCTCCAACATCCTAAGGGGCGGATCAGCGACCTAAAGCCTACGGGCAAATTTCCTTCAATCCAGAATCCCCATAGCCTCCAAAGTCAACCAAGACATTTGTCACGGATGACATTTGCAAATGAGATGCACTTCGCGTCCCTGCGGGTCATCGAGTGGCAAAGATTTGTTTTTGCTTGCTTTTCTTTTTGTGGCAGCGCCGGGAACTAAAACGAACGATTTATGCGTTACCGCGCTCTGTAAGTGCCAATCAGTCGTTTACATGTTCAGTGAACAGCAATGGGCAAGATAAATAAACCACCAGTAAAAATATGATTTATCGAACCGAGTGCTGCGAAACACGTGCACGGTCCCTTTAATTGGTCCGTGTGTACGCTGCTGCAAGGTAAGGGATGCTTGAAAAGAAAATAAAAGTAAAATAAAGGCGAGAAGGAGCATAATTTTACTCCACGATGGAAATTCATCATCAGCAAGGAAATAAAACTGCGTATCGTTAACGCAGAGATAAAGCTGTGCCATGTACAAAGAGCGTTTTGAATGAGTTTTGATCGGTGGTTAACGAGCATTAAACACCGCCACAAGATTATGATTATTATGATTGTAAACCTATTTAAATCATTTGATTTTTAAGCTCATTTCAATGTTTTTGATTTATGGCTTAAATTGAGCAAATGCACAAATCATACCTGTAAAACCCACTTCCAAGGACATCGTTACCTTCCAGCACTATGCACTGTGATGCAATAAACGCTACAGATCCTCAGGGCCACCTCGCATGCACTTGCACCAACCAAACGCGTCCAATCAGTGGAAAAATCAATCATGTACTTAAACCCACCCAGCATACTCCAATCATAGATCGACGTGATTTACGGGACCGTGCTGCTTTGTGACACTGGCCAACATTAATCATTTCGTGGGATTCATCGCGGAAAACTCCCTTTTCTTCTTGTGCAGTGTGCAGTCAGGATCGAGTGCGGAATGTGTACGATTTCCCGCAGAGACGCTTTCACGTTCAACCGTTGCGATCTCCATGCGATCCGCAATGGACTTCGTCGCCTTTAGCGCTTGTCGTAAAAGAAATATCGTACTTTTTGTCATCGAGTTTTCTTCTCGCTTTTGCGTTTGTGTGTGCTGTGTACGTGGTGAATATGCCGTCAGATGAGGGAAAATTTATCGTTACATTCATCGCACGTTTTGTTGGTCTGAATGGGGTAACGCGCAACTCACCACCGGTTTGCGATGGCCAAGCCCAAACGTGGTGCGTATATAGTTTGCAGCATTCGTTTTGCTTTTTCCTACACATCAATACCACCTTCCACTGTGATCGAAGCGTCTAAAATACATTACAGCTACATAAAAAAAAGCATGATACTCTCTAGCCAAATAAGACGAACATGGCTGTAGGGCTGCTTGTTTTGTGCCGGTGGTTGATGTGACGTGACGTGAGCTGTGCCGCAGTTGACAGTGCGGTGTATCACGCCAATGATGTTAAAGAAGGGGGAAAAAAACGATCACACCGTTGATCGAGCCTTCTCCGGTGGCAGCAGCCATGTTGTTCCGGAAATGCCATTACAAATACTCACTGGACATCGATGTTACCAATCCATCACAGTACCGCTGCTGGAGGCCTTTGCAAGGACAGAGAGACTTAAAGATCTGTGCAGCAGCGAAAGCATCCCGTATGACGCATCGTTTTCTACGTTTTAGGAACATGCATTGTTCAGATTTCACGTGACGCATGTGCACAATAAGTAAATGTTAATATTAATATCTGAATTTAGATTTTTTTCAACATAAACTTACATGAACCTTTGTACCAAAAGTTTGTAACACACTATTGCAATTGAACCCCTTTCACCCTTTCGGTTCGTGCATCAAAAAGGACGCACTAAACTGCGTTGACCAGTTGTCATCTTAACCATGTGCGGTCAACGTTTCAATAAGAGTCATTTTAATAGCTCCACAGCCGAATCAACGTCGGCGAGTTTATTGCATGGTTCAGGAAACTCGATCCAATGCCAAGTAGACTGGCGTCCTCCGTGCTCGTGCCATACTACTTAGGCAAAAAATGGTTTAGCGTGACACACGGCTAGCCCGATGAGTCAAGCACTAATTAACACGGACAGCTACTCTCACGCGCGGGAAACACGCTACTGTGTTCAACATACGCGAGTAAAACACAGTTGTTGGCATCGGGACAAAAATAAACGCCTCATCTGCCGAGCGACCGTGCGCCCAGTGATCGACACCACAGCAGCAATCCGCCCGATAATGCACATGATCGTCGACTGTACGACCTCCTGCCTGCACAAGAACGATGGATGAACGAAACCTTATCTTTCGTGTCAAGCGTTTGCTCACGTTACACCCATCGACAGTAAATCTTGTAAAATACATTGAAATGTCACAATCGTTCGGACGAAAGTGCTGTGCGGGCGCTCTCTATGTTGTTGTAGCGTGGGAAAGAAAAACTAAGTAAATTAAATGATCGTCTGCCTCGCTATTTCGGTGAGTGATTGTGTGCTAAAGTAAGGCTAGTCTAAATCAGTACCCGTAAACATACACAATGAATTCATCAGCTGAGAGAAACAAAAAAACGATGCACAACAAAAAGAAGTGTGTGTCCCGATTTGAAGTAACCGAGTCCCGCTTCTTCAGATTGACTTGTTCCTTAGGATGACCTTATGATGCGCACCGTTTCAACCTTCGCGGGTGACGCACCAAGGTTCGGGGGACCGCGTATAACCTTACACCCATGTTGGTGATGGGTGGGCGTAGTATGATTGTTCAATCGAGAATGTGGTTGCCCTTCCGTTGCCAAACCAGACAGCCGATAAGCCGCAGGAAGTTGCATACCCGCACCCACTGAACTTTCACATGCGGGTGTTTGGTAGGGAAATTGTGTTACGACAAGAAGGCTACATTTATTTAGTCAACGACCTACTGATAGTTACCCGGCACTAGCAATCGTGTACAGCCCGCAGACTTTACAGGTGACTAAGGTATGCTAATGCGTTGCTGAAGTCTTGTTAGTTTAGCAAAATAAAAAGTGGATAGACGAATTAGAAATAATATAACAATAGTCCCTTTTTATCGATCTTCTCCTTAATATTGAATACCTAGTGTCAGACCACTGGTTTAGCTAGGAGTGACACTCAAATTGAACAATCTAGGGCCAAGATTAATGATTTGACTTGTGGCATGGCGCCATATCCTGTAGGATAACGTTTTGATCTTTATAGAAGTTGGCATTCATCCAACGATCAGCTCTCACCCAGCGTTTGCTTTTTAGAAATCCCGAATCCATATCATCACGCCAAATATCATAAAGCCATCCGGACACTTGGTTTTAAACTTAAATTTCAACTTCTTGGTAGTACTCAAAAGTTTGTCTAGAGAAATGCAGCGAACTGTGCGGCTATTGTGGACAGTTACTGTATAGCGTTGCGGTCTCTCTATATTCGACATAGAAAGTAATTATATCGATCATGTAGCTTACAGTTTCTTTAAATTTTAAAGTAGCACAATATTGCAATTCAACCATTTTTGCATTTTGTTGCCAGCTGTATTCTGACAAATCGAGCGTTTCCTAGTAGCATTGAAAGTAGGTACCTCGTTTGATCCCAAGGCGGCTGCATTTGCATTGCATTAATCTACTGATTCACTTTCGTTTTGCCGTCTGCCTCTTTCTATACGATGACAACATAATAGATAATAAATTAAAAGTACAAAACGAACAATCCACCACCGGATCAGGCGAGCAGGTCCGGCTTTAATGCGTACAGCTCCCGTGCCAAAAGGCATAGATGGCACGCGCGTTCACATGCAAAACATTATGCCAGCCTACGTGCGCGCTCCCAACACCCATCAACACGTCCACCGCGAAGGAGCTGTTGCTTGGACCACCTTACTTGCGTAGCAAATGTTGCAGTCCTGTGTACGACCACAGCCGAACAGTACTTCATGCAAAGGAAACATAATCGACGGTGCGTACCGTGCCGCCGTCCCCGCAGTTGCTGTTGCAGCTACCCCATTCACCAACAAGCTTATCATCTCAAACCCTGATGAACGTCGTTGGGAACCGTTTCGCTGTGCGTCCGTCGTGCGTTTGAAACCTAATCTTTGCCACTCGCTTTACGCCACGTCTAACGGCGGGGCTTGTCTGGGTTGAGGAGGGTTATTAAAATGAAATTAAAATATAAAGTGCATGACCGCGGTGAAAATGTGCATGTCGGGTGCAAGGGAAAGAAACGGATCGTGACGAATCGTAGGTACAGTGACGTACATGTTTTGCGCACATTGATTAAGTATTCTTTGCAAATGAAGCGATCGTTACAAAGTATGGTGCATTGAAACGATTTTTCCGGGCAATTTTTGGCAAAAACTAACCGTACAAAATAGATTCAACTGTCTAATAAATATAAAGAGATTTTTTTTATAACTATCAAAGAAAGTAATTCCTAGCTTAAATTAAAAATGGCATTTTAAAAATCGTGAATAAAGGAAAAATCTTTATATTTGAAAGAATAAATCCACACGGATACTACACTGTAATAAGCACCACAAGTCTGTAATGCAGTGGAACCTAATGTTGTAGACGCGAGTTGTTCCACGGCTCCGAGTACCCACGATCAAATAATTGGCAATCCATTACCACTTCTAACCCACCGTTCATTTGAATGTCTACCTTAGCGCACCGGGTGCAATTAATCTTTCCTTCGGTGCATTCGGGCGCGGGTGTTTCACTGTTTCGCTCGCGATACCCCCGCATCGAAGCATAATTATTGATGACAAATTTGATTGAACTTTGACAGGTTACGGCTGGCGAGTGGCCAACAGTGACACCAAGCTGGGCGAAATGTGCGAACGCAAATGGCGACCGTGGAGTTTTCAACACACGATCGATAGAGCTAACTGATGAAGGAGTGCATATGGTTGAATTTGGATTGAGTGATTGATGGTGTGTTTATCGATAGGAATAGCTTCTTCATTTGACACTTTCAATAAGGTTTCATACATCCAGGATTCACCGGAAAAAGTGAATCATAGCACAACCAATAAAATATTAAAATAGCTGCACTACACTCAAACAACATCTCTATGATATCTTCTTCTCTGGCACTACAAC
The DNA here is from genome assembly GCA_002091835.1 of Anopheles maculatus. Lineage (NCBI taxonomy): Eukaryota > Metazoa > Arthropoda > Insecta > Diptera > Culicidae > Anopheles > Anopheles maculatus. Next base: position 32,835 of record LULA01013650.1, on the reverse strand, counting down.
CTCTGTAGGTCTTGGCCTGCTATTTCTAGCTTTCTATGACTTGTGTTTTGCCCGTAGCAGAATAGTCAGTTCCGCGTACGGGGAGGCGGTCCGCCGAGATTCTAACCCCGGTCCTGCCGTGTGAATACCGGCGCCGCTATCGGATACACCACCGGGCCGCTCTATGATATAGACACAAAAAAAATGTACCAACTTTATAATTACAAAGAAGAAAAGAAACATAAATTAGATTAGTTTTGTTATAAAAAAGGTTCACATACAGTTATGTTACTAGCTGTGATAGAAAATATATTATAAACATCTCTTTCTTCTTCTTCTTCCTTGCCTGCCAGCTGTTGCTAGCTTTCTGTGACTAAGTTGTACACGTAGCTGGATAGTCAGTCCTGCGTCCGGGAGGCGGTCCTCCGGGATTCGAACCCCGGTCCTGCCCTGTGAAGACTGGCGCCGCTATCGTATAAACATCTCATTACCGATTGATAAATCCCGTGTTTTATTGGTTACAGTTAAATCGACATCTAAGCATACACCGAACGTGTTCTATGGAACAAAAACCTATTTGTTCAAATAACTAAATTTATTTATATTTTATTTTACGTTAGGAGTGTACACACTCGAGTTAACACACCCTTTCGAGATTCATAAAAGAAAACTAATATGGCTTTGTAGTTTCTTTGCGAATAAGTTTTAATGAATATTTCCAAGTTGTTCTTGAGAAATAGCTTAATGATCTTTACTTTGGTTGATCAAATGTAGTTGCAAAGTAACGTAAACCATGTAGTAATGATAAAAACTCCCGACCATAGTTTCATAATCATTTCATCATCATGCAAGTATAGAATTGCTGTATTAAATTCCCAGCTTGCAATTCCTAGTAAAGATCAATCTATCGACACTGCGGCATCAGTAAAGAAAAAGCTTCAAACAACACCGCAATCGATGAAACTGGTCACCTTTGGCACTTCATTCCATTTTCCCAAGCGTTTGTTTACACAAACAAAATCACCAAAGCAGCTTGCTCGTTCGTTGCAAAATATTCACCGAACGCCCTTTCCTTTATAGCTCACGTGTGACTTATCGTTAGAAAAAAATCCATATAAATACACTCAAAACTTAAAACAAAATAAACTGCAGCTTCATCACACAACCGGTTGCACCCAATGCTGAGCGATCAGTGGGGTCACCCTACCCGTTCGGTTAGTTGGACGCTTTGCAAAACTTGAATCAAAAGGGTGGCGGCCGCTGCACGGCCGGTCTCGTGCAAAGCCAAATGCAACGCACAGGCATGTGTCAAGAGATCGATGAGTAAGATGCACTGGAATTTGCTCCAGTTTGTGGCAGGGCGTACATTTAGCTGACCGATATATGCTGACCGTTTTTGGGAAGGAACACATTCTACACGCCAGCTGCAACTGGTGTGTCTTGTGTAATGCATCAACCATCAAGTTGACAAGATTTCGCGAGCGAGCATTAAGCGAGCGTAAGCAAAGAAAACCCGGGGAGGCTAAATAATCATAAACACAGATACGCCCCTCGTGCGTTAGGATCGGAAAACGTTGGTCGGGGTAAGATCGAGTGTGATTAAAATCTTTCATCGTAATGAAGTAATCTGTCCGTTTCTGGAGTTGGTACACTCAATCAAAACTGATGCGGTTGCATTTTGCAAAGTAGTGCAGGGAGTGCAGCTGTAATTTGCAATGCAATTCGCAAGAAGATAAGAATATCGCAACAGTGATTCACAATGTTGCAGGAAAGCGACCGACTGAACAGAACCCGGGCAAACTTAAACGGTTTCGATTGTACCCATTAAGCGTGACATGCGATCCTTGTATCAGATAGTGGTGGTGACGGCGTTACAACGGATTTACGATCCGATCGTACAACGGAGAGTTCAGGCACGATCACCACCGATCGATTCCTGCGCCTAACCCTTGGAGCGCTTTTACCAAGTGTGAAAACATGCGGCGCGACCGCTACTGCGTGGTCATTAACTGCGCTGATAAAATATGGAACCAATCGAATCGATAAACTTATGGACACGCTCGACACGTCCGACATTAATGCCGCAAAGGTTCCCCGCTTTTATCGTGTACCGAAAAATCAATAAATTTACCACGGAAATTATGGCAAATGCAAAAAGCAATCTTAATAGTACATAGTGAAGGACACTGCAAAACATCAGCACCAAAGCTGTGTAGAATTGAAAAGTTTTTTTTTGTGTTTCCCGAAGGTAAGACAAACACATAAACTCATTTTCTTTTACTTAGTTGTGAAACCTTCGGAAAAAGAGTTTGCAGCATAACTAGTGTGTTTGACAATAATTTACTAACAGACATGTTTGTTCAGTCGTACCGTCCAAAGCCTTTTCTCGACTCATTATCCGTGCTTAAGTGACTTTCCTACAAGACCTATCACCCGGGGGCCATTTTTGGCGACTTATGTTACGACTTCTACCCCGTCATTCAACCGGGCCGCTAACCTCTCGGGCAATAGTAGAAAGACTAATTCCTTGCGATGCAAAATCATCACACCAACCAGCTGGCGCACAAAAAATCAAAACGAAAAAAAAAACTTGGTTTACTTTGCCCATCCAGTTGGGGGCCATTTTCACAAACAATACAAATTTTAAGCCTAAGCTCCCATCCCCCCAAGCTACTCGCGCAAAACAGTTTTCCAACCTCCAACGGGGGCCGTTTAAGTAAGTTGTTTGAAAAGCCCGCCGGCTAGAGTCGTTGATAATATGCAGCAAAATAGTATAATGCCGAGGAAAATAGCGTCCACTCACCGGCGATTATCGAGTCGAACCGTTTCCTTGAGGAAGTGGATGGCTTTAATTACACGTCATGTACACCGTCGGAGAGAAGCTAATTGATATTAGCTCGCAGCGGTGCAGGTGCAATGATGGTTGGCAGGTTTAGGAGGGTGCGAGTAGTTTGTATTAGTTTTATAGTGTGATATTGAACCATCATTATCTTTTTCGATATGCTGAAACATCCGAATACTAACATACATATACTGGGAAAATATGTTTTAATGGTTTCTTGCAATAATGAAGTACACATGGAGTAAGGTGTAACCAAGAACAACATGAAAAAAAACATATTATCCACATAAACATAAAAAAATTCAAATAAACCTCTCCATCAAACGGTATACATGACGGCGTGTGATCAATCGATCAATATGGATAAACATTAACTAAACCCGTTAATCCACATAAAAGAAAACTATTACCTGTGACATAACAGAACATTACCCGTCCAGCTAATCATAACACGGCTCCATCGGATCGATCGGACAAACGTGCCCGGTGCGCAAGCAATGGCCGTTGTCACGCCGTAAAGGAAAAGACCCTGCACTACTGGTGGTGGTCGTGGTGGCGCACACCATGTTTATCTTAAATTACTGCTTTAATTATCGAAATCACATCGTTATTATTCCCCCATCAGCATTACCATAAATCTTTTTTATTGAAACACATTTATGGCGATCGACAGCTGTGCTACGCGATCGCGAACCGTGTGTATGAGGTTGCAACGTATGCAACGGTTTTCTTCTTGCCTGCGGAGTTTGACAGTTCTGGAGGTTCTACTTTAGAAGCAAATGCGGCTGTGCAACACATGCTGAACGATCGGTACTGTATAGTTTTACAGGGAAATGTTTATTTTGCACGTAGCGGGCAATACATTCTACAAACATACGGTTCGCCAAAAATAGTTTCTAACCCCACAATTTCTATTCAAAGCCAAGGGAGAAAATCGCAACCGAAGTGACTTAATGGACAACCAATTTAAAACCGTTTACAGTGCCCTTTCGTGATCAAAGTGTGGTTCTATAAATTTATTGAATTGCATGCAACTAATCACAGGTCTCGCAAGGACCGTTCGCTTGCAGATATACATACAAATCCTTCCATCCCATGGTGAATAAATAAATGAACATTCTCATTTACGCTATCGCACACCTACCAGAAGGCCTTACAAGAACCTCGGAAAGCGTTGGTGGCCCAATGAATTGGTGGCAAAACAAGCGTGTTATTGGACTGTGTTCAGGCGTGTTCAGGTAGAGACCCTTAAGTTATTGGAATTGTGTGTGTTTGTGGGGCTGTGTGATATTAGCTGCCAACGGTAGCCGCACTGTGAGTCACCTGACCACGTGCTTCAACTATAGGTGATTTTTGTGTAGCGTGCAGAAGTGCAGCGCAGCAATGGCTGGGGATGAATTTACGATACTCTGATTGGCAACGTTTTAATTACATTTTGATTTATTTAACGATAGAGGGAGGCTAGACTAGGGACAGTTAAACGATCAGGTGCGTACATTGAGTAGAATTTCAGAAGCGACACTTAGCTGAGTTTTAATAGACTTTGAGAAACAGGATACCTCATAGCTAACCTGGGAAACTGTATCAGATTTCCTGGTGTAAATGAAGCTTGTGAAAGATCACTTTTACTTCATGGCTAACGAAACGTATCGTCTAACTTCATACTCTACAGGGAACAAACTGCATTATGGAACAGGATGAAAGATATATTATGGAAATGTGATCCAACAAAATATATTCGTCACGGTTAACACCCATAAAAATCCTTCTGGAGACCGAGACGCGATCATTCTGCTGACGGATACACACTTTTCCGCGCTGGAAAAATGCCCAACTATTAAGTGGATTTCCACACTACTGCCAGCGCCGATACTGCAATTGTGCAATGTCGAATGAATCTCTCTTTCCGGGAACGATTACGTGTTTCAAAACATCCGAAGCGTGTGTGTGAACGAACGCGGGTTTTAGGATGACGATTTATTTACACAACAGCACGCTTCGGATGATGGTTTCTCGTGTGGAAAATTGCTGTTACAAGCACTCTTCACCAACTGCTCAAGTACAACGTTGTTTTGGGATGAAAGTAATGATCGAGACAGTAGCAGCCGGTAAGGGAAGCCCCAAAGAATTTGACCAGAGCAGGATCTGCTTATGATCATCTGCCACGGTAAGCATTCTGTTTATCGGGTGTGATCGTTGGAAAACATTCGCGTGAAAATTTGCCACAATTACCAGTCGGGCACACTGTATCGAGCAATCGTAAATGGAACACAGAAAGAGATCGGCTAAAGCATTCCAGTTGCAAAACTCTAGAGTGCCGTGTAAACATCTGTAGTTGGGGTTTTTTTTTTGCTCTTTCTTCAGGCAGAAATATATTCGTGTTTGAACTCATCTTCGGAATGTCCTCGTGGCGTTGCATCAGTTGGAATACAAGCATTCAATTTTATTGCTTCCAGCACACCATCTCTCACCACATGGTTTATAATTTCCGACACACCGGAGGAATAAACTACATTTTATCGCTCGCATAGCTACAAACGTTGGAACGGTTGGAAGTAATTCGTGCTTAGTTGGCAGCTATCCACGACCCCGGTGGTGCTAATTCGTGTTAATTTGTGACGGATAAAATATTTAATGCCACGACGTTCACATTCTGCACCGGGGCACGGTTAGCCATTTTTCCGACATCTGCTCAACATGGACTCGGAGATGACGAAGAGTGCCATTACACGAGCCAACATGCGATAACGTACAGAGCAAGAAAAAATCACAGGCTGGTGACGACAAGCCACACGCACACCGCTGGGCGCCGTTGGACGGGTTAACAGCGAAATACACACCCTTCCATCACGAAATCAGCCGAAAGGGAGTTTTACTTTTCATTTGGCAAGAAAAAAAACCCCTACATACACGCGTATCCCTTTCTAGCGATAGATCTATATTTCCTATGATTAAATGCCACCATGGCGATCGAGTGCACCATTACACAAAAAAAACCCTCACATTTTAACACATCACAGGCACATCTCGACGGTGCACGATCGGTCGTTTTGGGGGTACCTGAAGCATAAAATCGTCATCGAGCGACCACCAACAACGGGGGCACTACGGGTTCTGACGGCCAACATGGGCATTATTTATGCCCATATAAATATGTGCCCTGCTCAATGCATACGTACACACAGCCATGCACACACATACACATGCTCTCGCACTGCCGGAGCGCGAAAAGGCCCCATCAAAGACCCCCATGTGTACGATTGTGCAATCGATGCAATTGTGCCATTTTGTGCACAACCGTCGTCAGTACCCTTGTTTTTTTGTTTTACTGCACTCGAGCCGCATTTCGTACCGAGAGGGTGGAGCCTTTGGGGCGTGATTTCACGGACGGACACGTTTCGGGGCAGGGTTTCTACGGCCGATGATTAGGAATCTAAACTCCTACCAAGACGAGTGAATGGAAGCGTTTGGAACGTAAATGTTGTCCCTAGAAACTAGTTTGCAACGACGTAGGGACAATTATTAGGAAAACCTTTAGCACGCTTTCCACACCCCAGCTTTGGGTTAGCCAGACAAGTGAAGAAATCAAACATGTACAATGAAATGATACTGATAAAAACTTCCATTATGGAAACACTCGAGATAAGTCAACGATACTGCACGGTGGAGGGCGATGTGGTAGACCACCTAGTTGTGGTTAAGTGTTTGTCATTAATTCTCTGGTGAATGGAAAAGCTTAATTGAAAATGAGATTTTAAACAATCGATCTACACCATAAATCCATAGGGGAATTCGTAGGTAAACCGGCATTCAATTCAATGCATAATGATTTAACATTTTTTAAAATCCTTGAACGAAAATCTGTGCCAACGCGAATCAACTAGTCAATCACCTCAATGCTGAAATAATAATTTGTTCATGCTTTATATCATTTTGATGTAAGCCGTCCTTACTTTGATCTATCAACAGCACGCAAAAATCAAAACATGCTACGCCATGCACTGCTAGCACGTTACATTTCCGAACACCGCAAACACCGGACATCGGAAGCGATCAAATCAGCGATTCATTTATTGCGGCCTTGCGTATCGCGCGCACGTTACAAGGGCCGCTGCCAGCGTCCAAAACCAGCCGCCAGATGCATCGTGCAGCGACCGATTGCTCTAATTGATCGAATGCAAGATAGCTCATATAGATCCAACGCACGTAACGATCCTTGCACCGAGATACGACGGCTCCCGGTTGAATAAGTTGCACCAAACAGCGACAGCGACCCGTCAACACGATTCGTCGACGACGCGTCTTCTAAGACGGTGCGCGCTGAACAATTGAGTCGTTTGTAAGCGGGTGACGTGTTCCAAAAGCGGTGGGGACCGGCTAGCGGCAAAGGGGTGCAAAGGGATTGCGAATCGAGAACGAGGTCAGTGAGCCTTTGCGGCTCTAGGCTACTGGAAATAGACACATGTCTGAGGTTCTGCTAGAATTTGTAGCGAATTGATCTTTGCTTCCATTAGAGGAAGCTGAATAAAGTAATTAGAATTCTCATTCTGACACAGTCTCTTGATTATGTAGCTAATGTGGTGGACCGGGCTATAAGACGAAAGATCTCTAAGTAGACACAATCTACACTAAACACTTGCACTGACACTTCAAATTAGTTGCAATATCACTTCCGAGATCAGTACACGGAGCTGTCGTCTACAACTTCGCACTTACCTTTCTTCCTTATCATACTTCGGGAACGTAACGTGCATCAGCTCCAACACCGAGCTCTCGCTCTGCGGTTCGGCCGAGATGCCCTGGGCACGCTGCCGCTGTACACCACCGTGTGTGCCGAGCTTGCGGCCACCAGGCGAAACCCCGGTAGCGCCACCGCCCGTTCGGAACACACTCTGGAACTTGTCCAGGTGACTGCGCAGCTCGGCCACCTCATCGTGCTTTTGCCGCAACAGGTCTTCCAGCTCACGGATGCGAATATCCTTCGCCTGTACGACCTTGAGCAGCTCCTGCACCTGTGGCGACAGTCCGAGCGCTTCCCCATCGCCAATGAACAGGTTCTGCAGGATGCCCTGGACCTGCTGGTCACCCTGCAGCTGGGCCAGTTGCTTGTAGCTGTTGACCGTACCCGCGTCCAGATTGTTGTTGACGGTATCAGACGCGTTCGTCGGCACCGTCGCCGACGCGCTCTGGTCACTCATCTTCTTGCCGTCGCGACCGTTGTGGTCGCGTGGTACACTCGCGGTCGCGGACTGTTCGCACCTACCGTTGCTGGTGCTGCTGCTGCTACTAGTACGCCGCTGCGAACGATCTGAACTCGCGAAACCGTGCGCGTTGACTGATGCGGTCGCTGCAACCGCGGACGACGCGGCAGTCTTCTTCGCGGCCGGGACCGATGTCAGTACGTCGCCGAATCGCCGTGGCGCAGTGGCGACGGGTGGTACGGCGGCGGGGGACGCGAAGTTCGTGTACTTCAGCAGCCGGCCGAGCTGCTGGGCGTCGAGTGCGGTTGCGCCGCACAAGACCGTCTGCGTCTCCTGCTCGACGGCCGGGCGCCGTGACGCGAAGCACAGCCCGTCAAAACACACGCGCATCCACACGATTTTTGTTGCTTGCTACCGGTGGTGTCATAAAAATAAAATCTATTCGAAAAACACGAGGAAGAGATAGAGAGAGAGAGAGAAAAAACTCATATAAAAAGAGGGAACATAGATGAGCGAAAGTGAAAGCTGAATTGGTAAGATTTGAATAAGGTGTGCAATGGTGAGTTCTGTGTGGTATTTCCGCTGTTGATCGACAGAACAATCAGGTGATATGCAACAAATTGTAAATGGTTTATTAATATCTTTATATCTCCTAGCTACATTTGTGTCAGTTTTTACCATTTCTTTTCTGCCCAATGGTCATTAAATTGTTGATAAATTGAAATAAAAATAAATAATGACCATGACCATTGCGGAATTCATGGTAGTAAAGACATCCTAAGATATCCTTTACAAATTCTGAAGATAAAATAAGGTAATAATTTCGACGGTTGGCAACATGAAGGAATCAGGATAGAACTCTCGTTCGCAGGAATGACTAACGGTCTAGTAAAAAATAACTTCTTCTTCTTTCTTGGCCTAACGACCTCTTAAGGTCATGCCTGCCATTTCTGGCTTACTAGACTAATTGATACCGCATAGTTGGTTAGTCAATCCTCACTATGGGGGAACGGCCCAGATGAGACTTGAACCCCGGTCCTGCCGTGTGAAGACAGGCGCCGCTGTCGCATCACCACCGGGACCCGACAAACAACAGCAGAACCGCCTCATCCGATTTTTACGCATCAGCAACCTGTACCGAGAAATTTAAATTGCTACAAATTTCGCCACTACCACAACACCAGTAGCAACTACACGATCGAAACTGATCACTTCCGGCGCCACCGGTTTATCGGTGCGACAGTCTAAAACGGAAATGTATTTCACCACCTAATTAAACATCGGCCCATTATGCTCAGCTCGCTCGCTCGCTCGAATCGAAGTATCGACGCTTAGTTTAGCTTTTTTCTGCTTAACCACACTGCGAACCTGATTGACAAACGATCCCCAACCATCGATCGACCGCGACGAACGTCCGAACGAAGCGAGCGAAGGGAAACTAAAATCTAACCCAACCACCCAGACCGCGCACACACGGTTTGACGAAGGATGATTTAGGTCCCGCATTGGCCGAGGCACCGATCGATCGGAACGCGAATAAAAGCATCGCGGTATCCCTAACGTGCGTTATCACTTGCGCTTCTCCAAACCGCGGGAAGCGGGTTTTTGCCATTTCTGCGCCGCGCCGACTGCGGGAATGAAAAACGGCAGATTAATGTTTATGACTGCGTTCGTTCTGTCGCCGCCGGTACACGGATCCACCGTTTTGCAAACACGTTTCACGCATAAATTTTCAATTGATTACAATTATTAAATAATTGAAAAGAGAAACGTTCTCCCCACCATTGTGCGGTTAAGGAAACTGGCACACAGCGATGGCGGCGACAATCATGGCAAAAAGTGTTAAGGGTATTGAAGGCAGCAGCAAAAGCAGCACGAAAAATGCGCCACAACATAGGCGCATAGATATTAATTCTTTCGGAGCGTCCCGTCCTGTCCACGACGCTACTCCTAGCCCACCTGTTTCTTATCTATTTGTTCGCTTCCGAGCATGCGCTTGCACATGCGAGCCGCAACCTCGCATGGTTCCGTTTTCCTTTTTGTTTCATTTTGTTTAATACCACGCAATGCATCCTTCTGGGCCGTGCAGTGACGCTGTACAGTGGGGTGGCCGTATGGATTGCAATGAAAAAAAAAAGGTGCATTAAATTAATTACAATCATTAGAAGGCTTTCGATAAAGCACAACGGCACCACCAACCGATACCAATGAGTTTGTGCCACTCGTGGGCTTTTTCTGCTGCTGCTGCTGCTGCCGTTGTTGTCATTGTTTCTTTGTTACCCCTACTTTACATTTTAAAATGTATTCTCAGAGAGAGAGGCTTCAGCGACTGCATGCACGCCGCACGCATAACTATGGGCGTCGTGGTGAGCGCAGCTGGATCGAGCGCTTTTCTGATGGCTGTGTGTGCATGATTTATAGCCACCACCATCGAACCGGTCCCAGCCGCCACCGTTTCGCCGTGCCGATATCACAAGCGTTTGAGTGATGTTTTCCGTTTTTCCCGCCACCGCCACATACAGCTGGCGATCGGGAGAAAAGTTCGGTCAGGACGCACTGCACAGGCCGCCGCAAACGCAGGCTTCGGCTGTTTAATGAAGCCATAAGCGCGGCCCGCTCGGTGAGTGAACGATCCGGGTAAGTGCATCGAACATTTTATAAGCTCATTAGATCAAGTAAAATGGATGAAGAAATTATTCAATGCAACTGATCGGGGTAGCAAACGGGCCGTCAAGGTATACTGCGTGCGTATTTTAAAAAGCTGTCGTTAATTGGAATTATTAAAGTAGGAGAATGCATTTTCAATTGATTTTTCATCACATTGAACCTGTACATCAAAAATACATAAAATCCAGATAAATGTTGCTAATATTACATTAATTTAGCTTATTAACAACATAATTTTGCCTTCCGGGATACCTTTTGGTTAGCTTTACTATTTTTAAATAAATATTGCAGAATTGAAGCAAAAAGTAACAAAGGCAATAACACATTGCAAGCCTAGTGTCTAAGCCGAACAAGACGCTTTATGGTAAACGCTGTAGAGAACAACTAAGCTAAACGGATCTTGGTTTCCGATTCCTAAAAGACAAAGCTTTGATTCTATTATTTAATTTCTTTAATTTACGTTTCGAGTTTTTAATATTACTTTTTTCTTCGTTATCTTTTGAGATGTATTTGTCTGTGTTTTTTAATGGTGCCATAGGTAATTCGATAAAGAATCATTTACTTTCAAGCGCAGCAGCAACACCACAGTTTTGAAGCGCTATTATGATATCCAAAAATGAATTGTTCGATTCTCTTTTTTCATTTGATGATCCTTAGCTATCTACAGAACTATGTATTTAGTGTCTTTTATAAACAGACAATTGATTTGTAGAAATCAGGACAATAACTTAAATAATTGAAGCTCTGCAATTGAAGATTGGTTCATAGTAATATTTAAATCCCCCAACAACACGGCAGTAAATAGTGAGACATATCCTGACGACCATTCATAACTGATTTTAGTTTTATTTTTAATCTAATACGAGACATTTACTGGCCATCCAATAATACTGTGTGACCGTGAAAAACAACAGAAACTAATGGAGAAAACTGGGCAATTGTTTAAAGCATATTTTGGAAAAGTTATACATGTTATGAATGCTATACAAAACTCGCCGTCTATGTGACAATCACTCCGACGGTGCCCAATACACTATATCAACTGATCGTAAGGCCCAAGCAGGAGCTGAAACAAGACTAACACTTGTTTTTAACATATCCGTGGCTTTCAAGACATCATTTTCCCAGCGAAGAGCTAGCGGGGAATGGCTGATCATATTTTTGAATAATCCTTTTTCGATTCTCGATCCTGCCGTGTCAAATCGCACAACATACTTTCCCAAACCCGCATAAACATTACTAATAAAAACCAACTCAAAACAATCATCAAAAAACTTCTCTCTGATCCATTAAAGGAAGGCGGCTAAAGCTGTAAATCATTGGGGAACATATATCACACTGAAAGCTATTTTCACATGCGATTATCAGTTTCCACTGGCGTTGAGTGGAGGATCACGAACAACCGCTCCAAATCTAACAATCACAGTACCTCCTCTCAAGCCAATCAGTCTACCTACAGCCTCAAACACTACGACCCACAACGATACTTCAATCGAGCTTATCGCTACCGGAACCTACCTACCTACTGGCCACCTTGTTCGAGCGCTTGCTGCACACTGCAGTGTGGTAATGAAACGCAAACCGACACTAATGGTATACACATGCTTGCTGCCTCTAGCCTCCCTACCATTTACAACCCTTCCATAAGCTCCCGTGCTCGTAAGGTTCACTTCACGCGATGCCACCATGTTCACCGATTCCATGATTTATGTTCTACCGATGTCGGACAGACAGGAGGACGTGCAGCAACGTTGAAGCGTTGATCGAGATAGAGAGAGAGAGATACCCGATACGGTTGATGGTGGATGCGCCGACACATGTTAATGCGTGCGGGACACATTGTCCACGCATCAACAGGTGCGATCAACCGGTGTAACCTAATCTCAGCAATTGCGTCTGAGCTGCGGTTCTAGCTGTTTGCAAACATTTATAGCAAAGCCGTGTTGACACATCGCTCAAACTGGCAGGTTGTCTGGCACATCATTAGATCACAGCCGGATTGTATTTATCATTTCAAATGCTGTGTAACAATCAACGCGGGGTGTTAATATATGCACAGTTTCTCATGCTCTTAACACGCAATTCGATTAGCAAGGCAATTCAGTGTTTAACCTTTCTATCAATTCTTTTTGTCTATCAATTCTTTTATTCGCTGTAAATGTTATACTTTAAACATTGGTTTTTATTTGAAAAGTAACGCTTCACAGTGCATAAAACCGTACCTCTCCATGTAACAGTAAAGCATTCCTCTCTTCTAATTAATGCACATTTACCCACAGTAACGAGCGCTACCAAAACAAAACTTTTGCCGCGTTACGATCACTTACAACACCTCTCCGTTGGACGTCAAACGTACTGCGTCACGCTAAGCAATTAGTGGCCGTATAATGCAAATGTACTGTTTAGATGCACTGTCTGCAATCAAAAACTGGATTTGCCATGTCCATAAATTGGTGAGATTTATTTCCAAATGCACTGCTAGGCTACACGGACTATACGATCACGCTTGTTGATTGGGTGTCAATATGGAGGTGCGTGCAGTGAATGGTTATACTCGTTAAAAGTTGTTTATCAAGGAAAACTTTTAAGCTTTAGATTTTTTTACTTAATTTCCAAATAACGGCTAAACACCATATTATCAACAAGCCTTAAAAAATTGTAGAGATATTTTCATATAAAATCAAACTTATCTGTAATATTTTGTTTATTTAGCCGTTCTATCGGGAAAGCAGAGTTTCGTTAGAATATACAGGAAAAGAATCTTTTTGACATTGTAAGTAAAATAGCTACGTGCCGTCTCAAACATCAAGAAATCAACCTTACAAACCCAAAACCCGAACACTATTCTCCCCCAAAAAGTGTATACGGCACCGACGAAACTGGGTCACCGATACGAAAGGCCGCCGGGTTCGTTTGCCGAGCTGTGTTATCAAACTTCAAGAAAACCTTGCAAATTTCTACCGACAAACAAGCACCCGCGCGTTTGGGGATGAACAAACAAACAAACAAACATTAACGACACGATCCTGCAATAAATGGTAAGTGGGAAACACTCCCATCATATATGTTCCGAATCATAAACAACGACCCACCGCCGCGAATCTTACTAATGCTTCCCTGACGAACGCTGTTCCCCAGCGAAGCCTAGAAGAAACGGTATCGTCTACTCCATCCGCAACGGGGTAATGACTGTCAATGTACCCTTTTTAATAGCGGGCAATTCCGCAAATTGGTTCAATGAAGTGTGCCCAATGACGTGGCGCTTGGGGGCCGCAACCGTTGAGTGAAATTATTACTCATAAATTAGGACATTGGCCCAGACGCACCGTATGCTGTATTGAACGCTTTGTGAAGCAATTGAAACGATTGTGAATTTGACGATTCTTGATATATCGTTTCGATGAGAATTTTGTATTTTCCCCATGTTGAGCGCCTTGTACTATGCAAATATAGTGTTAAAGAAAACACAAAGCTACCGGGAATTCTTGACCACTGTGTTGCGCCAGGTAATATTCGCAATGCACTAATTTCCCGGCCTTTATTATTTTAGAATAGGATTATAAGTCTTACTTTCCCAGTTTGATAGAAAACCCACAGCTTCCGGAACACTATGCTCGCGCCATTATTATAGCCAACGCTGCGGGATTTTGCAACTACGTCAGATAACACATGCTACGACGGGCTCGTGTCAGCTTCTGCCTACTTCATCTTTCGTTCCAGATCTCCAAAAAACAGCAGATCACCCATGTACCCAGGGAACGTCTGCAGCAGCATGGTTTTGTTTGCATGCATAAATCATCAGTCCCTTATCTATCTCGTGCAACACAACACCGTACGGCCTCGAATGGGAATTTTCACAGTGCAACCGAGCGGTGATGTTGAGCCTGGGCGGGAAATAATATTTCAAGGCTTCACAGCATCGCATCGAACTAACATCCAAAGTGGCGGAACTGGCCACCCTAAGGTTGAACCGTAGGAAAACTGTGCTATTTTAAGCCCGCACTGTTGTGCTTGTTGATTCTGCTCAATTGATAACCTAATGCTATTGGAGCCCGGGTCCGAACAGGGAAGGTTTTTTTCTCTTCTTTCCCCCCCCCCCTGCCATGCCCCCGGTTCACCCACAGAGCACCTTTTGATGATGACGATGATGATGATGATGAGTGGGACAAACAGCACGTGATACGCCGCCATGGCAGGCAGAGCACTTCTGATCGTACGGCGATGTTTCTATTCGCTGTTGACTTGAGAAATTTGTGCACTGTTGGCGTTGGCTTTTCACGATAAAACGCTACTCATGCTCGGTAGCGCAAACACATCGAACCAATACAATTGGGGTTTGTTCGTTTGTAGATCGAGCCATTTTTTTTTCGGGTTGAATTTCTGAAGGGTTGGCGTCACCTATTGCCACCTTGCGACGACCTTGCTTTGTAGGGAACGCGCTCCTGTTTGTCCAAACACTTGTCACAGTGCCAATCCGGTTCTAGATGTGATCGAGAAAAGGGCAATTCAATACAACCCAGTCACAAAACCACCCTCCAACACTTAACAGTGTTAAGAACTCAGCACAATTACGCCCGACACACTGGGACTTATCATACAACACTTGACGTTCATTTGCTGCCACACTAACCAATCAACTAAGAAGCGTATCCATATTAAATAGAATTAGTGCACGAAACGACACACTGTGCGCGCCCACTGGAATTGATGATGTGGGCCACCAGCATTCAATTTGTTTCGTAACTTTGCCATCACTGATTGATCGGATCTCGCAGAACTCGCCCGATGCTGCTCGGTAAACCTAGCTAAGCTCGCCAAGTGCCATTAGAGGTGGAGTTATTGGCCCGCGCTCAGAACCTGGATCCTGGGGTCCTCGCCACCTACTCCAAAACTCACACCCAACGGCAACCACCACAAAACACCATGCACACCTTATCGATCTGCCTGTGCATGATCGAACAACCACCGAAACACCTCGACGGGGTACGTACCACTTCCGAAAGGGATCACCGTGTCCTGCGCTGGAGGAGCGTTCGGAACGCACTGAAATTGCTGAAATATCGCGGACTTGTTTTTAACAATGCCCGCGCAACACACAATACCACACCACAACGCTTCGTCGACGAATCGATGTAACGACGCGAATCGTCGCGGTTGTAGTCGTCGTCGATGTCGTTGAGTAGCGGCCGCCGGCGCCGTTATTCGATCGTCGATTGGGGAGCTTCGCGTTTCTTCTTGCAGCCCGCTGCTTCTTTCCGCGCTACCACCAACGCGCGCGCGCACGCTCCCCTTGTCGAAGGAACTTCAATTCGATTCGACTTAATTGAGAACTTGGAATAAACGCACACAAGGCACACACACACACACACACGCACGCACACGAACACGCTTTCGGACGCAAGCACACTTCACTAATAGCAACCTCAAACACTTGACTCAAAAATGGTACACACAAAGCCACAGAACACACGCCTGGTACACTACACGACACGGCCAGAGGAAGCTACTTCACTACGCCTGTTGTGTTAGCTGCTGCTGTTGCTGCTGATAGCACCAATATCACTCGGAGCCTCACTGAAGACGGCGTGCGGAACGATGTGGAAAAAGGCGCGTTCGCGGGGAAGAACGGGCGCATATACACTTTTTGTAAATATTTTCGTTTTAAATCACGCACACATGCACTGTACCGTACCGATTCACTTTACCGCATTGGGGAGTTAAATTAACTGATAGGAATAAGCCGTCTCGGAGATAGGACGAACACAGCCAATTAAAGATGTTTTTCACTGAACTGTAGGTTTTAAATTGAATTAGTTTAACAAATATGTATGTGTGGAAAGCATATGAAAATACATTTCACGAGTATTAGGGTAACTGTTGTTAACTGTCAAAAGATGCGTGGTTTCATCAGAGTGAAGATCGCACAAGATCGTGTGAAAATGTAAACTCTTTACTAAATTTTATTCTTCAAAAACGAAAGTTTAAAAATTAAACTCCATTTTGAACCCTAAAATCAATTGCAAAAATAAACAAAAACTCTCTACTTATTACGTTACGTTTTGTAATTAAAATCCCATGAGATCGCTAGCCAAAAATGACCAAGATTTAGCATTACGGTATTATATTTTTGCACACGAGTTGAACAAACCCACACAATACAAAAAATATCGCATATGTACTTATTTATAACAGTGATATGGTGGTTTCTTTTAACTGCAAAAGCTGCATACAGTTTAATGCACCTTTAGCGACAAGCAGACGCACTCGTATTACACGCGTCCAAAAAACACCGTTTTTACGGTGCTTTCCACTGAACACAACACTGGCACAATAATGCCGAGGATCAACAGTGTGAGCAGTGGGAATGAAAAAAAATCGTCCACAAATAAACAGCACATCAAGCAAAATTGGCATAACCGCTCGGCGTAGAAACGTTCTCACGTATGTGAAAAAGCAAATAAAGTTGGTATATATTTAATAAACTCTTCAAACGGCTTGGCAATGACCGTGGTGGTGTGTTAGGTTTTTTATTCACAGCAAACAATCCCGTTTCAGGTATTGCATAAATCTGGAAAGATACGAAAAAAACCGTGCGTAAGTAAATTATATAAAAACGAACGGTAGGTTATCGATACAAGAGTGAAAATTTGTATAGCATTCGTTATCAATAAATAAATTAAATAAAAATGATTTTAAATTTAACACATCTTACACCATGTTTAAAAATAAAGCATGCCTGCACGGGTCTAAATTTGTCCTACCGGTGCTACTGTAAGATAAGACGATTTAAAAATATGTCACAACCACCGTTTGCCTGATGTCTCCCTGTTTTGGTTTGCGAATGTAAATTTACCACATTCTTTAATTCGTTTAATAGATTCAAAGATGCACACCAAACCGACCCACTTTAGTGGTCAAGCTTTGCGTTAACAGTATCGGTCTTGCGCTCACAGACCCCCACCACAAACTCTGATACACCTTGCGTCGCATGATCAATATCAGAGGGACAATATAATAAACGCGATCCTGAACTCACCGCACTCCAGATGCTGTGGCCGAAAAACCCGTCGAAAGGTCGTTCCACAAATCTTCTTCTACCAAAACAGGTTGAGAGCCATGTGAAATGAGAATTTGAGTGCGGATAGAAAGACGGATAGAAACACTCCATCCAGCGACTTTATAGAACGCTTTCCGGTTGCGCCACTAGGATCACGAATAATCCAACCACATGCCATCGAGGAACGATCTTCAAAACAACAAAGATCTTCTCATTCCGATGTTATTTTTCTTTTTATTGCGTGTGTATGCTTTTTTTTGCCATCCCTATTCCAACGGTGCAGGCGGCGATGTGTTATTTATCTACATAAATTAGCATAGCCGCCGGTCAGCGTGGAGCCACAGCGATTTTGGGGAAGCATTTCGGTGTGACTCTTTAACGTCAGTGGAATTTGAAAATGCGGCACCCAAACTGGAATGATTGCAGTGTCCGTCTTTTGAATGCAAATTGATGCGTCTTCCAGCGAAGGCTAAAAATAGAAAGCAGAGATGACTGTGCGAGAGGCCACTGTTGTTTAGGGGTGCATCGGGGGGTAAACAGCACCCGGGTGCATTAGAATAATATTAGCGCGAGCTGCTGTGGTGACAACAGGCTAGCAATGAGCCATTTTTTCTACAGCTTTTTATATTTGCCAACGAGAAGAGGTGATTTTAAAATGGCCATTTAGTAGTTCCGAAATTTCGGAAGTTTCCATATTCATCATAGCTATAATTGAATATATATTGAATATATATCCATATTCATCATATTCATATTATAATTTGAACTATTTGCTACTGAAATTGATCCATTTCTTTGATTGATTTTTATTGATTTTTTTTTATTTTAGCACTATAGTCTACTTTCTAATAGGATGCAAATGAGTATCTATTGGATGCTTATTAATTAATTAAGAGTGATTCTGTATCGAATCACTGGATCTAATTGGTTTTAAATGCCGTCTTCCTCATTTAATTGGAATAGGTTTCAGTGGTAATTAAACAATACAAGAACATTTTTTCTCAGAAATACAATACAAATTAATTTATTCTGTAATCATTCAACTTCACCTATCTGGGGTCAAAAGTCAGCACCGACAACACCATAGACGTTGAGTTGCGCGCAAGGGTGCTGGCTGCCAACCGGTCATACTACAGCCTGAGGAAACTTCTCCACTCTTAATACCTGTCGCGACGTACGAAGCTGGGACTGTACAAAACCTTTATAGTCCCAGTACTCACATACGCCTCTGAGACATGGACGTTGTCGAGCCTCTGAGACATGGACGAGGAAGATGCTCAGAATGATTTTTGGCCCCGTATGTGTGGAAGGACAATGGAGGAGCCGCTACAATGACGAGCTCTACGAGCTGTACGGTGAACTCACCATCGTGCGGCGAATTAGGCTCGCCAGGTTCCGGTGGGATGGTCATGTCATGAGAATGGCACCGGACGACCCAGCCCGTAAAGTCCTTTTAGACCGTCCACACGGACAGAGGAGGCGTGGTAGGCCCAAACTGAGATGGAGTGATGGCTTCGATGCGTCCGCCAGAACGGCCGGGATAATGGATTGGCAGACGACGGCGCTAGACCGTGAGCGGTATCGGGGATTGTTGCATCAGGCCAAGACCGCGAAGCGGTTGTAGCGCCTGATAAGTAAGTAAGTAATCAATCAAAAAGAGAAAATCTATTTCCAAATTATTTAATTTTTAATTTTCGTTTTCGTATCACTTCTCATACGGAACGGCATAACGTCTGCGATCTAGGATCGAATTATAGAAAGTGATCCCCAAAATTAACATATCCGAGTCTCGAATGTCCCTCTCTAGAGTCAGACTGAAGTCTAGAGTCTGTAATATACAAACGCATCTTCCTGGCGCATACTCTAGATTTCAGCAATAGACCTTGACCTCGATTCTAGGTAAGAGCCTTGAGAATTTCCTTTTACCTTCACCCAACCTGTGATTGTCATTTTTACAAGCCTGATAAGCTTGATAGCCTGATTCTAAAAGAGTGGTTTGTGTCGTATAGCGTGACCCTGACTATAATACCACATATGACATGAACATAAACGAAACGACATTATAACTATAGCTGTAATTATGAAATCGTCTCCAGGATTTACCGTGTGGTAAATTTAAAAAAAAACATTTAGTGCTGGTAATGTTAATTTTTTAAATGAAATGCACATTACCCAGTGAAGAAAACACGGCTACATGTTCTTTGCTGTTTAACATCAGGAAACTATTCCTGCGCAACCTCTTATAAACAAAGTGTTTCTGTAAAACAAGGGCTCATTTATTTTATCGCCAGAGTAAGCATTCTTTCCCATCTAAACAATCCGTTAGGTATACACGTTTAGTGCAAGAAACAATCCTCCTCATACCTTGTCAATGTGAGGAGGACCGTCCAAAATTCACAAATAGTTTACAATTCGTACTTCTAAATGTGTCTTACAGATCTGGCTCACGTGAACTTTAAACAATTTACGATGTTTACTTTCCGCACAACAACGGCGAAATGGATGTATATGCTGTGCATGGTCTACCTTAAACGCTTTTTCTCACTGATCTGCAATATATTACACTCAACACTTCATCCGTGGAACAAAACACAAAGTACCGCGTAGAATGATGTCACTGCGAGATGTTAAAACCCAACTCAATGCGCGCTTTGTAACGACCTTCACTGTAAGCTGCGACAAGGAACCCCAATATCGTGCTTATCACCCGTCAGCGTTTAGTTGCCGTAAGTTAAGGCGTTACTCGCCGAAAACGACCCTTCGATTTCTTATTGGACTTTTATTTCCTGTGCTTGTGTATGTGTGTGCTTTTTTTTGCTCTTCTGTTGAACACATTTGTGTGTAAATCCACAAACATTCCAATCGCTGGAACCATCGGAATTGAACATTGATTCTTTCCCTTCCATGCGTAGCATTAAATGTTTCTACCCATCCATACAGGTGATACCGTGCGATAAGCTCGTTTGTTGTGCTGTGGAGGAGCCGGCCACGGCCCAACTGCTCTGTTCATTAACCTAACAGTTACGATCGGTTCGCAAGCCATCGATAACGTGCCCATGTGTTCGATACACGATAAGGATAAAAATAGATACCGACAGTGTGCTGCACTCGAACAGAATCACGCTCGCGTTGGGCGATGGAAAAAGAAGATACAGAAACGCTGGAGGGTGCTCAAAATAGGGTGTCCGCAGGTTCAAATGCAATCAACAAGCACCGGTTGTTGAAGCGTTGTGAAGGAAATTGCCGGGAAATTGCTATAATCACCTCGTTCCAACTCGTGCACGAGCAGCCAACAGTTTACCAGCATCAATGTGGACCACAAACATTACATCACCGGCTCAACGGTACATTAAATGGACAAAAAAAAAAGGGGGTAAAACAACATGTCACATCACCACGGCTCACATACTGTGAATGATTGATCAGAATCGTCAAATACGTTGCTCTGCATCTTTTGCGGATGATGTCGGCATCGTTTGGAGCATCTATTTTGGTAGTGGGCTGATAAGGATATTTTCTCCGACCAACTGACCAAACAAACGATCGATCAAGCCTATTCACCGAGGCTCATAAAAGTGTGCCTGTAACGTTCGTTCGATACGGACAAAACAGGCGCAGCAAGATCGACAGATTTGATGAAATGTCACCGATTACGAGTGTTTTGATACTGTATGGGGAAGAAAATATGCGGTAAATGATAAGACCTTCAAAGGGAAGCTGATACGTGGGCTGGTTGGTGAGAGTTTTGATGATGAGGTATTATTTTGGTGATATTTGCAATTCATTCATAGTTCCCATGACTAACAAATTGAATCCTAGTTTTGGATTACGTATTGATGAATTCTTCTTGTTATGAACGCATGCATAAAAAAGATTGATTTTCACAAATTTTGTTACGGGTAGCGGGTATCCACACAAGTATTGATCGTCTTTTGTATACAGATATAATATTGTAGAGTATCCAATTGATTTTAAATTCACATTCGTAGTTAAAGTTAGAATTTGGAATATCTTTTTACTTCTCGAGATAGACAAAAGCATCTAATAGAGAACAGATAACGGCTATCATACAGTCCGGATTCGCAACTCTGACTATCCAGCTACGGGTGAACACAGTCAAGGAAGCCAGACAACCAGGAGTTAATAAATAAAATATGATGCGTACATAGATCTCGAGTAATAAAGAAATATGAATTTTTAACTTTGGATTAACACAACACAAATGCATCAAATGTAAATCATCTACAAGTCAGCAAATTTTCCCAGTGTTAATTTAGTGCTGCTTTATAATGACTTAAGCTTTTTCATGTTGAAATTCACTGCTCTGTTCTTCTTTCTCAAACCTTAACCGCGTAGCTTATTTTTAGCAGTTTTAAGCTGAATAAACGAATGATCATAACCCCGTTCGACATCTGTGTATAATCTTTTCCACAAATCTGCAATCGTTGCAAACGTGCACAGCAAACTGATCATCCGTCGGATATCACCAGTCCAAAACCAACATTGTCGCCATGTCGGTTTCGCACAAAAACAGCCTTGGCCTGTGCACAACCGTCGGGTTTGTGTATGCCATGTATGCCATTTTGCTGCCATAATCGGCAACGCGTATTTACGATATGGACGCCTACAGCCAGCATTAGCCAGTCATAAACGTTGCCGGGGTGGTATAGGGATAAGACCACAAACTGCACCGAGCAGCTATATTGGGATGGTGGAGGAATCGTATGCAAAAAGGAATTGTATTTCGTGTCGTTGATGGAGAAGAATAATTTGACAGAAATTAAACATATTTCGCAAGGACAAAAGGTGATAATGGATGGATGGCAATAAAAGGATAAGTGTGTCACTGAATGTTCCAAGGTAATTGTGGACCTACTTGGAAGCTTTGTAAAATGTTATGGATGTTTTGTATGGTTTCCAAGATTATTCGTTATGCGATAAAATTTATTAAACCAATCAAACATTACTCTGTTTATTTTTGCTTTTAACTTTACCTATTTAACCTGTTCACCTTCTACAGTCCGTCTTATCATACCAGCACCATCTCTGCAGGGCCCTTTCGAAGGGATTACAGCACAGCACAAATATAGACCCGACGGACAATCCCTCTCTAAGAGCGCCAACTAATGCAGAACCATTCGTTGGGCATGCATCAGCCAACACCCACGTGTTTGAACAATAAAACCCTAACAACAACACAAACAACAGCCTGCGATTAAGTGCACCATGAAATTCTGCTGCACAAAAGTGCAACGGATGTAAACACATTTATTACCCGGCCCCATAAAAGAAGAAACCACACCAAACTAAACGGTGCGGTTTCTTGGCGAAACGTAGGAGCAGAACCGTAGATCACTGGTACGATCACGATGTAGAGAATGTAAACAAATCGCTGTCAAATCATCATCACTCTTAGCATTCTTTTGATCGGATGCTGGGTAAATGTCGGATGGAACGGTGCTGCGGGGTAAAAAGACGTCACTTAATATAATCATCTGTCATCAGCCCGATCGGTGTGGTTTATCGTGCGTTTAGTACAATTTACATCAATTGTGCAATCTCTCTGTGTGCGCGGGGGGTGCCAGGGTTTACACGGGTTTTTAGGTACACCAAACAAACAGCACCAGAAAAGTACCACGGAAACGGATCTTCTCCCCACGCACACACACACGCACGCGCGCGCGCACACACTACACACTCCTGTGTTTGCTATGCTATAAATAAACAAAACACACTCTTCATTGCAGCACTCGCGGCGCACGGATTTGGCACTTCTTTAGGCACTGCCAGAGCAGACAACCTTCAACAGACAAAGGAACGACAAACGCCTACGTTGTTGATCATCGCTTCGTCAGCAAACGCATGGATTAAGCGCTGCTTCTAAGCATTGCTTGGTGACACAGCCACGCCGATCATCATCTCAGTTATGCGAAGGAAGATTTATTTGGACAGACACACAATGCGCACACGCACACTTCACGCACACACGGGTAAGCGTTCAGAAATTATCCGTTTCACTGTTTTATCTCACAAATATTTAATCGATTTCGACAACTGTTTAAGCTTGTAATAGAATCACTCTTCACACACGATCACATCTGCTTGCGAACATACCGGGACAGTAACCTCCGTTTAAAGCAACCACAGAAACGGCCGCTGATACGCACCTCGTTTGGAAGTAACAGTGAAGCAGCAGCACACACGTACGTTGCATCCGGGGCGCCGATAATGACTGATAAAAGTCCGGTTTCGCTTCTTTCAGATCCCGGAGGTTGCACACCCGGTTGTACCGTTATGCACCAGAATGCACACACGACGCGTTCAGGTGGAGGCTAGCCAGCGTCCACAACACCGTACCGCAGCGATCCACACGGGGCCAAGCGATTTTCCGCGCGATCTACGCGACGAGACTTACACCTCTCGCTGGGGGAGGAAGGCTTCTTCTGTGCAGTGTGGCGAAAAAACGCGTCGTCCCTAACGGACAGCCGTCGCAGCGTTTAAGGGTGGGAAAGCAACAGCAAACAACACAAAAAAACCCGGCGTACTTTGTCACACGTTTACATACACACAAACCCAACAAAATATAGACACACACACACACGGGCAAACGGTGTTGCGCGAATGACAACGCGAAGAAGAATGCGTGACGGGAGAACGCGATCAAGCACAATGTAGTGGAGACATATAGCCGCACACACACACACACACTCTCACTCAGATCCACTCGCTCACGCAGTGAAGTCCAATTCGTCGATCTACCAGCTGTGCAGATCGGCGGATCGCGAATCACACGTTTGTGGTGTCGGTGTATGTGTGTCGCGAGAAGAAGTTTTTTGTCTTCTGTTCGCTGTCTGCCTGCGGAGAACTACATTTTGCAAGAAGGCACTTGTTTCACCGGAATGACCACCTTCTAGCGTTGCGAAAAAGGGCACGACACGATGATGCGTTGCGTCCCAGGGTAAGTACGATCGATTGATCGGCACCTCCAAATGATATTGAAAGTTGTTTATTGTTGATAGATTTCTTGTGGGAGTGCACAGTAATAGTAAACAAGTGTAAAATAACACACACACACACACACACACACACACACACACACACATACACACTCACAAATGTTCACAAACTCTCGGGCAAAAATGCACCGTGCGTGCGTGAACGTGCCCGAACTTTACACCGTACTGGACACAAATCGATGGTCTTCAGCGTGAGGTAATAATGATGGACGACGTGTTTTTGTGTGTTATCAGTGTTGCTCTTCGCAGAGGGATAGCAACTCTCCTGGTCTCTCTCTCTCTATCGTGCTCTCACTGACACGCGCTTCTTAAACCCGCTTCACACAATCAATGGCAGACTACTTTCACTTCAAACGTAAGGGTGAGGATCATACAGTGATCGGCATGCAACAAATAAAACCTAGCGTCAACCGACTTCTTAATTAAAACACCTCCGATATTGACTCACTTGTTTATGGTACTAAGCACAGTGGCGAGAAAACAAAACTGCACTCCCTGCGCGGCACACGTGAAGATCGAACGCAACAACACAACAAAACGCGCTACTTAACGCTAAGATACCACGAGCGAACAGCGTAAATCACGGTTCTCCCTAGCCCGGTGCGGTTCACAGGGTGGACCAGGTTTGTTGTGGTGCCGAGTTTTCTTTTCAAAATTAATTCTAGTTTTTCTATGACTCTTTAGAAATTAGGGCAGTCTCAATGATTTTAAAGAAGATAAGAATTAAAATGCATTAATATTTGCATTAATATACATATGTTCTTCATAATTTTAATTGGTCCTTAGCCTCTTCACAGGATCCAGCTTAAGCTGGATGGAGCGTTGCTAAGCAAGTATTAAGATCAGTCTTCTACCTCGAATTGTACATATGAATGTAAAAATATATCATTGACAACAATACAATACTAAAATTAAGCACATATTTAAGTGATCAGTATACCAACGTAATAATATACATGAAATGTTTACGAAACATATTATAAACTTATTGTATACTGCTAAAAGTAAATATATCACGGTGTACCCTGTAAGCTAAACGGCTTCGACAGCCGCGCACAACTACGCGAGTGCGTATGTGAAGTGGTTTTGGGGGGATGCATAGATGGGCCGTTAGCTTGTGTGTGTGTGTGTTTCGTGTCTTGAACCGTACGTACGCATACACCGTGCTCCAACGCAATCATGAAAGAGAGAAAGATACAGTGAGTAGAATAGCACTTTGTACATAATGTGACGCATGGCACAACAAATGTTTTGCTTTTAAATATTTTACTTTAATACATTTATTAAAGGCTTAGTAAAGATGAGCAGAATATCTAAAATACTTTATTATGTGTTTAAGGGAAGATTCAAAGTGATTGAATACATTTAAAAGATATACACAGTAGAACATACATTTATTTGTTTTAATATTCACTGGAAACTAAGGGTCCCACTTAACTCGGTACCGGTTTTTTGAGCTTGTGTTGTTCTCACAAATACAGTCTTACTCTTGCCCAACATAAGCATTCTATCTCTTTCTATCTAACGTCACCGATGATGCCGCAAGAGTGTGCAAAGGAGTGGTAGTATTTGAACTGGAACCAACAGCACGTGTTCGTGAATATCCCACAGTCATGACGCATCAAACACGATCGCGTTCCAAATGCCCTTTTAAATGCTTCCTTCCGTTTTTCAGTCGCACAAAGTCACCGAAGATCATAAGGCCGAGGATGTTTTACTGCTTATCTACTATCGAAAATCACCAAGAAGCGATTCGTGCATGTACTGTACAGCTCTTGCAACGAACGGTCTTGTAAAGGAAAACGATGAAGGCGACTAATACAATGGGAGCGAGAACGTATCAGAAGGTAAAGGTTGCAATAAGCGCAATTGACGGTCTCAGATCGACCCGACAGATCGTTTGCGCAATCGCAGATAACGCAAATGATACGCCTGGTGCATAAATGCATCTATGATGCTTATAATGATGCTAATAACAATGTCGATCCGGACTGGATGGTCATATCCCGCCTCGCTAGTGCACCTCCTCCCTTTCGCTGCGCCATCGGTACAGCACCAAAAAGAGGCGTTGTTTGGGGTTAGTGGGTTGCACATGCACCGTGCAGTGCATACCACCTTCGATGCACTTTGCATTTCTAATTGACCCGCAGCAGTGCAACTACGGCTGGTAGCGTAGCGTTTTGCCGATGAGGTTTTGGGTTTGCATTGTATTGGGGAAGAGTAGCGATATCTCATGCAAAACCACAATGTTTGTACAGTATCTGCTTCGGCGTACCGTGGTGCGTTTTTGCGTTTCCATTGAGCTTGTTTTTGTTTTCGTTGCACTTCGTGGCTGCGTCGGACGATTTGTTTCAAGCTGCTCGAGTGTGCTTGCTGCATTTTGGATGCATGGATCTCCCTTATGGTACGGGTGCAACAGAAGAGCGCGTGCACTATGCACAGCGCATCGTGTTTTGACCGCGAGAAGTACGAAAAGCGGGGTACACAAAGGTGTATTTTCAATAGATTTGCCGACAACCATACTGCTTGGAATACAAATGCCAAACGATCTTAAATATGCCACGGGATCTTTTGTGGCAATGAGGAATTTTGATAGACACTGGGTTTAAATCAATATTGATCGAATGTGGAATGTGCAGTTGGTGGCGGCATGCTAATGTGAAGAAAATGTGGCAACTTTGTATTGGAAGTGAATAAGCGTTCATCGTCTGGACTTCTGGTTAGTATGTTGTAAAATATTGTGTTTATAGTTTGGTATAGTTTAATGTTTGAAACTATCGCGAACTATGACATTTATTATTTAAATAGTGGGGTATTCGAGGCGGTTCTTCATACGGCAGGATCTTCATACGGCCTGAAATGTATCTCCGTACGCAAGCCTCACTATCCTGCTAGGGGTAAAACGAAGTCAAAGAGAGCCAGATATTGCCGACCAAGACCTCTGGAGGTTTTAGTGCCATAGAAGAGTAAAAATATATCATTTAACATGATTTGGTTTCACACACATTATTGTTTTACATAATAAATAGAAATGTTGCATGAAATATTTCATTTAAAAAAAATATAAAATGAGAATTATCATTAAGTTTGTTTTGATTTTTATTACTTAGGGGGTTTTTTTCAACTTCAGATGTAATCAAACAACCAGATATATTCAATAGGTAAACTCATTCGTTTTGTAAACCATGAAAAAAGGATACTTTGAATTGTGTTGCAAAGAAATGAAATAATGTTCCTAAAAACCAAGCAAAACCGCATGTAGTGTAAAAAAGGATACCAAAGCTCATGACGTTAAGACTATGAATAAACGAAGCCAAAGCGCGTGAGCGTGAGTATGAATGAAATACGAATGGGTTGGTAGCCGCCATTCAAGAGAGCAAGCTTTTGATTTCGCCCGTTCCGTATTCCCGGCGAAAATGTGCTTGTACAGCTTGGAGGGGAAATAGATGAAAATTTTGCGCCTGCTGGTATGCAATTTGTTGTACACCTAATCCATACAGCCGGTATGCAATATACGTTTTGAATTTCATTGCCCAGAATCGTTATTTTGATGTAATTAAAATTATTGATTATTTCATTTGAGTTATTAAATAATAAAAAAAAACACTTGTTAAAAGATAAAACATTGTGGCAACTTGTGCACCAACTTGTGCAGAAAACGATAATATTTTACGTAAGAAAAAGATAAACATAATTAATCTTTTATTGTGGAAATTGCGCGCATAATAAAAAATATTTCCAACTGTGTATGTGCAATTGAACATTTCACAAAAACAGTATAGTAGCTACTGAATTCCAACAGCAAATAATTCGTTTCAGTTGTGATGTATTTATTTATTTATTTATTTATTTTACATGTATACATTTGTTTGCTCCGTGGCTGAACAATGTCTTAAGACTAAGGACGTAAACCGTTTAACATATGAGAATTCTAGAACGGAAGTGTGATGGGTGAGGATTCAAGGGTATGAG
Organism: Anopheles maculatus; assembly: GCA_002091835.1. Classification (NCBI taxonomy): domain Eukaryota; kingdom Metazoa; phylum Arthropoda; class Insecta; order Diptera; family Culicidae; genus Anopheles; species Anopheles maculatus. The sequence goes on along the minus strand of LULA01013650.1, from coordinate 4,101 downwards.
AGGTTCGAGGATGTTAGAAGAGCGGATCGGAAAGCGGTGATGGAGGAGTTGTAGTCGAATAGATCGGAGAAACTGTTGAAACTGCGCAGACAAACGAGGAAAGGGTCGTTGTGACCGAAGCATGTGCGTCGGCGGGGGGTGGTGGCAAGGGCGGAGGATAAATGGGTCGGGATGGTTGGGGGGTCAGCGAAGGCATTAGAGAAGTGTCTGGCGAAGAGTGTGCAGATGTCTTGTGGAGTATTTGCGGTGAGGGAGTCTAGGGACATTTGGCTTGGTCTTGGGCCACTGCTCCTGCGTGAGTTAATAAAACTCCAGAAGGAGCGTGGGTCGGATTGGAAGCGGAACTGGATACGTGAGATATAGGATTTATATCGTGTCCTGTTATACAAACGGTAGGCCGCGGCAGAGTATTTGAAGAGGCACTTATTGAATGACGAACGACAGCGTCTGTAGGCTCGGAGGTATCGGTTCCTGTCTCTGCGCAGTGACCGCAGTGTGCGATCAGACCACGGAGGGGAAGGGGGAGGCCGGAGTGGAGGGGTACAGGATTGGAGAGCGGAGAGAATTGTTGAGTTGTAGAATAATACAGCGTCGTCGATGGAGGGGAAATTGGCCAGGATGGACCAATCTACGACAGCGAGAATCTCGTTAACCCGCTGGTAGTCGGTTTTCCGGAAGTTTAGACGGGCAGGCAATGAGTTGTTCCGGGTGTGAGGACGACCGGGAGCGGGGCGGTCAGGAAACCTGATGGCGGCTTCGATCGGGGTATGATGGGCATCACAGGCGGTCAGGGGGACCGGAGAGGGGTGTATGGTACAGGTGGCAGCAGTAATGGGGTTTGATAGAACCAAATCCAGCAGGCGGCCTCTAGCGTTAGTCACGCTGCTAATTTGGTGTAGGTCCAGGAGCCGTAGAAGATCGATGAAGTTGGATGAAGATGGAGAGGACGAGGAGGGCTCGAGTACAGGCAGGCTGAGCTGGGTTGCAGGAGACCAGGTAATTGAAGGTTGATTGAAGTCACCGAAGAGAAGAAGATGGTCATCCTGTGACATCCGATCAGATATATCGGTCACGCACTCAGCAAGGGACTCGAGAGTATCGCGATCAGCACTCAGGTAGGGCGGGATATAAACAGCACCAATGAATAAGCGTGTGTGGGTAAGACGCACACAGGCCCAGACGATTTCGAGTGTTGGATGAGAACCCCTCCTCCTCTGGTGCGAGTGCTATTTGTGGTGTTGCGGTCGCAACGATAAACATTGTAGTCTGCACATGCCAGGATCAGGTTGGATGGGAGGTCGGGGTGAAGCCAAGTTTCGGTCAAGAGGATGATATCAAAGTCGGACTCAGAAGCAGCAAGGCGAAATTCATTGCATTTGGAATTCAGACCACGGACGTTTTGGTAGTAGCAGTGTAATTGAGACGTAACATTGGCAAGGCGAAGCTATTGAAGTTGTTGAGTCGATGGTGGTGGTGTCACGGGAGTCATGTCGTTTGTAGTATTCGTTAGATGATTGGCAGCGGTGATATTTGATGGTGCGGGAGTAATGATGTTGTTGTCAGGGATCGGTGCGGTTGTAGTAGTAGGTGCACGGTGTTCGGTCGAAACTGTCAGCGCCGCGTTCGGGATACTACGACGATCGATGAACTCCTTGAAAACTGTCCCGATCGGCCATGAAGAGCGAGACAGCGCTTTATCCCGGTGCTCAAGCGACATACCAACTTTAAACGAAGAGAAAGTTAGCGTGCTGAGATCACGTATAGCAGGCACAAGTTTGAAAACTGACACATCGTCAATGCTGGTCTGCTCCTTTACGAAGGCCTGAACATCCTGGATCGTGGTGTTCGGTTGGAAACGAGACAGGTAGAGCCAGAACCTCGGCTCTTCCGGTGGCAGTAGAATCGCAGCATGAGAAGAAGTTGTTATCGGTGCCGTGCCAGTGAGAAGCGGGGTAACAGCAGACAACATCGGCGGGGAGCGATCCACGAGCCGGCGTTTAGCAGGATTAGCAGCATCGGTAGCGGGTGTAGTGTTAGGAGCCAGGGCAACACTTGTAGGACGGTGTATAGATGCAGATGTCGTTGTAGCGGTGTGCATTGATGGGCGAACCGTCGCACGGTGATCGAGTGCGGATAGGACTGTACGTTTGATTGTGTCGGTGGCTGCTTCGACGCGTGCTTCGAAATCAGCCGAGAGTTGAGAACGAAGAGTCAAAAGTGCTGATGAGAGCTCCTCCTTGACAAGAGAGCGACCGTTGCAGCGGGTCTCCGTGCAGCTGGCGCACATCCAAAGGAAGAGAGAGCCAGCTTTGGTAAGCTCCTTCACAGCAGCACTGCTAGCACCAAGACACGAACGATGGGCCCAGCGTTTGCAGAAACCATCGCAAATGTATTTGTGATCCTCGGACGAAGGAGCACGCGAGCAGGTTAGGCACGAATCGGTCATGATGAGTTAAATCGGGGTTCGGTGACCGGAACCAGAGATCGCGAAAGACACACTCGAAACTCTTTTTTCGCGAACGTAAAGTAACGATAAATTGACTTAAATCACTGGTAAGATGCTCCACAATGATTACGGCGGGTTGACTGTGTCGATCGACCAATATGGGTTGGCAGAGTGATTGGAAAAGCAGCGAAAATTATGAAAAAAAGTCACAGAGCGACTGCGGGTGCGTCCGAGCGCTACTAAGGCGAGAGCGAGTATTAAACACTTGCTAGCTCCTGACACACCTAATCATTCGATCACTGATAAAAGAAACTCGTACATATTCATAAGCCCACAATGAAAAACAGGACGCAAAAAAAAAATCATTTCATTCCATTTTGCCAAAAACTAAATAATCCTAACTGGACCTCCGGAAGGCTAGCCTGCCGTAGCCCAGTTAGCGCCTCCTTTCCTTCCTTACCACAAAGAAAGGTAGAAAGAGAAAAACACACACAGAAAAAAACCTTTTGCAATCCGATTTACGAATCTACTGTCCAGAATGGGTTTTGGCTCCCATTTTCGTTAAGTGATTGGATTTCGAGGGGAGCATCCGGGGCGGCAGCAGTGAACCTCCGTGAACAGCAAACCTGCCAGCAAAAGAAAAAGCACATGGGGCACTCGTAGCGGGTCTAGGATGCGAAAGAAAGCAATTGTTTTGTTTGTGCCACGTAAGGATGCTGCCCGTCTGCATTCCAAACAGCGCGTACGTATTGCGAAGATATAAAGCGCCTCACACATCTCACTCACTCACTGTCCCCTGTAGCTTACAGGCGAAAACAAACCGAACACCGGAACCATTTACTTCGTTAGTGCTCGAGCATCGGGATAGGGTGGGTGAAGGTGAGGGTCCGAAAGGCTACCAGCGAACTAATATTCGAAATAACACACCAACAGCAAAACGGGAGCAACTCAATTCAAGGATATAAATGACCTCTATTATTGGAATTTATCTTAATGGAAAATGGACCATCGTTTCTAGCCGTGCACCAGCCCTTTCTCCAAGGCAATCGTTTTGGGGTTGTTTGCCCAATTGCTAGGAAGGTAATAAATTTTATCGGTTTTCTTGTTATTAGATTTTTTCCACATTGCTTCTTGGAAGAGTTGTGTGTGTGAGAATGCTTAGGGCCTTTCATGTTGTCATTTCTATTCTTATTTTTTTAAGTTATTTCGTTACCTCTTCAACCATATTTGTTTATTTCCAGGTTTAGTTTTAAAATCATAAAGCGATAAAAACGAAACATAACGAAGAATTCAAACTACAACTACGAAACGGGCAAGAACTCATGTTGAAATGATTCGTTCCTCAGCAGACATCCTTTTCAAAGCTCAAATCCGATCCATCACCCTCGAAGACATTTCTGCACACCTGTACATCGAACCATAGTTTAGTCTGTGAGTGTGCCGCCATAGCATTTCTTTTCTTATGGCTCCATTTAAACGTTGAGTAAAAGCATCATTCAATTTTTTCACATTCCGAACGCATGGCAGCTTTTCCCATTTAGTTGAAGTATTTATCTTTTGCTTGCATCTGATTGCAATCTAACAAAAAGGGTATTTATGCTTTCGTGCCGGTATTTACGATTAAGGTCCCATTTGCCGGTCCGGCTGCCAGACCT
>KZ063421.1:34842-56852 GCA_002091835.1 Anopheles maculatus | reverse complement strand
GAAACTGCTCGGTCACAACCGTCACATCGTAAGGTTGGCGGGACTTTCCGGTGCGGCCGCCGTGGTTATCGGTGCGTACGGGGCACACTATCACTTCTTGCCCGAAGAAGAAGACATGCAACAACGTGACCCGAAGCAAATATTTGAAATGACCAACCGTTATCACTTCATCCATTCGCTGGCCCTGATGGCGGCCCCATTTGCACGTCGTCCGTATCTGGTAAGTGGCGAAAGCGCATTCCCTTACGGCGAGTGCATTCTTTATTGTAATGTATGTATTCCATAACTGTCCAACTAATTCAACAGACGACGGCTCTCATGCTATCCGGAATGACGCTGTTTTGTGGAACGTGCTACTACGTCGCCTTCTCGAACGATCGCAGCGTGGTGAAGCTCACTCCCATGGGTGGATTCCTTTTGATCTTTGCATGGCTGTCGTTCATAATCTAAGCGTATCGTCGCATTCGAAGCGCGCAAAATAAAAAAAAGCATTTTCATTATTTACTCATCACTTTAATAGTTGCATTGGTGTGAAATAAAAAAAAAAACCAGAGCGTCACGTCACAGACATTGTAGCGTTTCGGGTCATCCTTACAGCACGATCACTTTTGGCTTCAGGTTGCACCGTTCGATGACGTACTGTGGCATGCAAAATGTCGGGTTGACCGGTTTCAATCGCTTATCGCCAAGCAGCGAGAGAGCGCCCAATCCGAACAGGGTGTGAAAGATGTCCGGCAAATTCCCGGTACGATCGGCAAATCCACCCGTTTCGACGTCCTGGCACGAGAGGATGAATTTTTCCAAACTTTCCGAACTGATCCAATGCAACCGTCCGATGATGGTGAGGGAAGCCAACACCCACCAGGAATAGCACACGTCAGGCAGCTTTTCCGGTCGTCCATTTAGACCTCCGCTCGGTAGCTGGCGCTCGCACAGCCACCAAGCCAAACGCTCGCAATCCAGCCGATGTAGTTGATCCGTGATGGAAAGAAACCCGACACAGCAATAAATTAATCCGGCATGGCTTTCGGCGTTCGGTTTCGACCCAAAACCACCGTCCGCGTTGCAGCAGGACATTACAAACGCAACTGCCTTTTCCACGTCCATGACATCCATTCGACCCTGAAAAAGAAAACAAAAAGCGATAGTCGGTCAATCGAAACGATTGGAAGAGATCAGCAGCTGCAACAGGTGGTACGTACGATCAGGCTCAAAATAGCCACCGCACAGAAGGAAAACCGAGTGTCCACCTCTCCCCACTTGTCACCGAAAAAGCTCCCATCGAGCTGTTGCAGTGAGGCCACATACTTTGCCACCATGTGCGTATCGATCGCGTCCAGACAGTCGTAGATGATCAGGATCTCACCGAAAAAGCTCCCATCGAGCTGTTGCAGTGAGGCCACATACTTTGCCACCATGTGCGTATCGATCGCGTCCAGACAGTCGTAGATGATCAGGATCTGAATTGCACTCAGCGTGTAGAGAATGTGTGGATCATGCCCTTCACAAGCGGCAATACCTCCCGTCGTCGGACACTGGCACTTCTTCACGAACTCGATGATGGATTGCTTGTCTAGCCGGCCCAGTTCGTTCATCAGATCGAGCCCCGTCACACCCCAGTATATTCCGGACATTCGGAGGAACTCTGTCATGCAATACTCCTGAAAGACAGACACCGGATGTTATGGTACGGTGCGCAGAACACGCAAAGCTACACAACGAACTACTCACATAATCGTTCTTGTCGTTGCCATGGTTTGCGATGTAATCTACGTGCTTGCCGAAGTACAATTTCTTCGAATCGTCGTTTATTTTCACATCATTCGCGGTGAATGCCTGCAGGGAATGGAAGTTAGTTTTATCGAACGAATCGTTACAAACGTTACTTACCATTTCCGTAAAGCAATTCCTTCCGAATGGGAGTGAGCAAATGTGGTGTACGGGTTTCTTTGGTAAGTGCTAAGTTGGTGTGAGATTTTCGATAGAACCGTGCTAATTTTTGCCTTCGTTATTTTTTACTACGAATGACCTTAGGAAAACAAAGAAATGTCAAATTCATTTATCACCGCCAGGGTTGCATTGAATGAGTAGAATTTGTACAGAAAGCGAATTGTATTTCAATTCGTACCTGGAGACTTTCACACACAGTTCCAATCACGAAACTATTAACAGTTTAATAAAATAATGGAGATTGCAACTCCATAAAAATAATTGCTTTTTTCCGTGATATTCGCGAAAGCAAACGACAAAACAAATCACGTACGCAACCACCGCAAACTGACACAACTGATTACAATGACAGCAAAGTGACACGAATATTGTTAAAACGTCAACAAACAAACGCTGGCCCTCTTTGATTACATTTTTTCACCGCCCAGCAAAGCAACTCAAGCAAAAAACAATCAAAGTAAACATCTGACCACCTCAAGTGATTCACTACATCCTGCTGACTGACTCGTTGCAACCGAAGTAATTTTCAAAGCGATCGAAGTGTACTACCGTGTGCCTCTAATCTCCTGTGAATTTCAGTTAGTGAACGTACTTTTTGAAGAATAGATAAACCCAAGATACCACTTTCTACGAAACAAACTGCTGCCTAGGCAAAAAGCTGATTTAAAGCTGATAACATCACCGCTACCTTCTTCAGTGCAATAGCATCTCTTTGTGTCGATCAGAGTGTAGTTACGTGTCACAAACTATCATGGGAATCGCTGATAAAGAAAACGGAATGCGGGCCCTTATTCTGGTCGGCGGCTATGGGACACGTCTGCGACCACTGACCCTCAGCACCCCGAAACCGCTCGTCGAGTTTGCCAACAAACCGATCCTTCTGCACCAGATCGAAGCCCTCGTCGAGGCAGGCGTGACGCAGGTTATACTGGCCGTTTCGTACCGTGCCGAACAGATGGAAGCGGAACTGTCCGCCCAGGTCGAACGGCTTGGCGTGAAGCTTATCTTTTCCCACGAAACAGAACCGCTCGGAACGGCAGGACCGTTGGCGCTCGCTAAATCCATCCTCTCGGAAAGCACCGAACCATTTTTCGTACTAAACTCGGACATTATTTGTGACTTTCCATTTAAAGAGCTGGAACAATTTCATCGGAGGCATGGCCGGGAGGGTACGATTGTGGTGACGCGTGTCGAGGAACCGTCCAAGTACGGTGTCGTGCTGTACGCGGAGAATGGCTGCATCAAGAGCTTCATCGAAAAGCCGCAGGAATTTGTGAGCAACAAAATCAACGCCGGCATATACGTGCTAAACCCGTCCGTTTTGTCCCGCATCGAGCTGAAGCCAACGTCCATCGAGAAGGAAATTTTCCCCGTCATGTCCCACGAGCAGGAACTGTACGCGTTCGAGCTGAACGGGTTCTGGATGGATATTGGGCAGCCGCGTGACTTCCTGACGGGGATGTGTCTGTATCTGACCTCAGTGCGGCAACGGCAACCGGAACGGCTATACAGCGGACCGGCCGGCTTTGTGGGGAACGTGCTGGTCGATCCGACGGCCAAGATTGGGGCCGGTTGCCGGATCGGACCGAACGTGACGATCGGCCCGAACGTGGTGATCGAGGACGGTGTTTGCATTAAGCGTTGCACAATCCTGAAGGATGCCATCATCAAATCGCACTCGTGGCTGGACAGTTGCATTATCGGTTGGCGGTGTGTCGTTGGCCGATGGGTGCGGCTCGAAGGGACGACCGTACTGGGGGAGGATGTGATCGTTAAGGACGAAATCTACATCAACGGTGGACAGGTGTTACCCCACAAAAGCATCGCACTGAGCGTGCCGGAACCACAGATCATCATGTAAACGTGCAACAACCCACCGCCGGCAAACCGGTTTTTTCGCCGCCGTGCGTGCGAGAAGAAGATGCCGACGACGTTTTTAAGTTTTCTTTTTAATGTAGTTTTATTTTATCCTTGTTTTACCAATTAGAAACTCCCGTACGAAAACGAACAATATTTTTTTTTATACGAACGAGTAAATATCTACACAGAGATGCGCCAGTTTTTTTCTGTATGAGTGTGTGTGGAGTGCTTTTATCGCACGGTTTCCTCATTTACACTAACACGCACATCTACGGATACACAGCAGCGAAAATATCTAATCGAGGCAGAGGCTGGTGGCATCATTCGGAGCAATGTGTTAGGAAGGAAACTCGAATAGTAGACGCGAGTTGTTTATCTCCTGTTGGGTACACGATTATATTTTGCATTCCAAAAAAAATAAAAAATTCCTGACACTGTCAACGTTTGGTAGTTTCATTCGCGTAAAAAATGGGGAAATTGTTCATTTGGCGGTAGAATTGGGTAGATGGAAAGGTAGATTAGATTGCGTTTTTTTTTTGTTGCTGAACATACTCTACTGTCTTTCGTCAACCCTTCACGATCTTTTTTATCTCGAGCGATTAACCTCTCGATTCTCACGGTTCTTATTTCAAACCCACTGTTTCGGGGTTAAGTATAGGAACACAGATATCGTCCGTTAAACGATAATGCGCGCTGCTGTGATGGATTTGCCCTATTGTTTATTTCCGTATTAATAAAAATCTACACGTATTATGTGTGTAGCCAGCTAAAAGGGATTTTTTAAAACTAGCATTCTTCTTCTTACGTGGCGTAGTAACGATCTAATCGAGGTTAATCTGTCTTATGACGCGCCTTGCTACTAGACTTACCAGGTGTCTACTGCATCGGGTTGTGCTGCGGGAGGTTCCATGCAGGCCCACTACTGTATAATAATAGGATTTATATTTGAATAAAGTGCACGTGTACCCTCTCTACGTAGGAAAGTTGATACCGTTGATTGTTTGTTCCTCCTCCTTCGATACTAAGGTGGAATTTAAGAGTAAACTTAAAACGATCAAATCATCGTTCTCCTCCAGTAGGGGGGGCTTATTAGTATCGAGGATTGTCGAACCGGCTGGACATCGATTGTCCGTACCGATCCTGGGGCCTTCCGCCACCACCACCACCACCACCACTTCCTCCCATAAACTGATTCGTACGTGGTTGATCCATGAAACCACCGCCACCCGAAGACATCGGGATCGGTTTACGCTCATTGTACGTTCGATCGTACCGATCCTGACCATTGTCCAGGTTGCGCCAACTACCCCCACCACCACCACCACTGCCACCATCGTTCGTTTTGTCACCCCAGTTGCCCAGCGATGATATTCCACTGATCTGCGACAGCCCGGCGCTGTTGTGCCAATTGCCACCGGAATTGGTGCTGTTGCCACCGCTCGTACGATCGTTTCCATACCGACCGCTCGATGAGTTACGATCACGATCGTCTCCACCACCGCGACCACCCCCGCCGCTACTACCTCCATTGAGACCTCCTCCACTGCCGCCGCTGGTGCCACCTCCACCACCGCTGCCACCACCACCACCACGGTAGTCATTCGAACGGTCACTGTACCGTCCGCCACCCTCCTTGCCAAGCGGTTGCGACAACAGTCCACTGCCCCCGCTTCCACGCCCATCGTACGAGCTGGAAATGGGACGGTCCAGATCGCGCTTGCTGCTGCTATAGCCACTGTCCCGCTTGCCGTAGTCGTCTCCCGACCGTCCGCCGCCGCTTGATTTGTAATCGTCCCGCGAGTCGCGCTTAAAGTCGTCCCCACCGGAACGCTTGTAATCATCGCCGCCGCCGCGCCTGTAATCGTCACCTCCGCGTTTGAAGCTATCCCTTCGGAAATCGTCACGCTTGGACGAGGACGACGAGGACGACGGTGGATAATCGTCCAGCCGGGGCTTTTTGTCCGACGACGAAATGCGATCATAGTTGTTGCTGCGTCTACTGTAACATCCGAAGCCATTGGGATGAAAGAAAACAAAACACAATACACATCACACATTGGTGTACGACTCTTAACTATGATCGATTAAATTTAGTGTTGTGCTAAATGAATCTTACGTAGCGAAGAGTCACGAGGCAATTCGCGAAAGATTCGTGAATCCCAAAAATTTATGTATCCAAGATCGTACGATCGAGCAATGCCACCATTCCCATATGAAAATTTCCGTTTTTCAATTTTCTTCTTCTTTTTCTTCTCTGGTTCTACAACCTCAGTAGGTCCTGGGCTGCTATTTCTAGCTATCTGTGACTTGGTTTTAACCGTAGCTGGATAGTCAGTGCTGCGTACGGGGAGGCGGTCCGGACGGGATACGAACCCCAGTCCTGATTTTCATATTTATTTAGGTTGGTTCTCTTGGCGTATCATCCTGCTAGCATCCCTCGAAAAGTATGCCTAACAAGTTCCTTACAGCATTTCATCCAAGAACGCCTTAAAATTGAAGTCGAGATGCGTATAGAATGCGCAAAATCATGAACTTTTGAGAATTTATGAATTTTTGGGATTTACGGATCTTTGGCATTCACGTATCTTTGAGGATTCATGAATTTTTGCGATTCACGAATCTTTGAAATACAGCTTCAAAATCATTCATTCAGTTTAAAGATCCATTCAGATTCATGAATCTGAATCAGATTACTTCTTACTTCTTCTTTCTTGGCCTAACGATCTCTTAGGTCATGCCTGCCATCACTGGCTTACTAGACTTATTGTTACCGCATAGTTGGATAGTCAGTCTTCACTATGGGGGAACGGCCCAGATGAGACTTGAACCCCGGTCACGCCGTGTGAAGATCGGCGCCGCTGTCGCATCTACGCGGGCCGCGAATCAGATTTACCAAACACTAATACAAATTGGTGTTGATGCAGTCGCCGATCATTTTGAATTCACTCAAAACGCCCCGCTTGCTTGGTTAAAGTTGAACAAGATTGTAATGTCTAGCTTACATTGCGGTATGCATTAAAAATTGGAATGATTTTAACGATTTTTTAAGCGATCACCCTGTGACTTACTCATCCACAGTCGATTGTTGATTCCTACTTCTTTATGATGATAACATTTTATAGCTTTAAAACGCGATTGATGTGTAGCGACGACTATGACCAACCCAGTACGTTTGAAGAGTTGTTCGTGCTATCGGTTTTACAACTTCACAGCACACATCTTTTGCCGCGATTGTGTTATGCTTCATACTGTACACCCCGGAATCATCGATACATACCCAGAACTGGACGAGATCGATGAGTCAAATCTTGGTGGCGGTGGTGCCTCTACCCGACGATCCGGTGCAGGCCGCTTACGGTCATCATCGTACCGATCAGTTGATGGACGCTTCAACGACCTCTTTGCCTCTTCGATCCTGAAACGGGGTTTGGTTGCAAAAAAAGAAACAAATGGGCAAAACGTTAAACATCGCCTACTATTCCATCCAACGACCAAAGTGTTATGGTGGGAAAAAGGTAAACTGCAAGACATAAAACAAGGCATTTAATTGAAAAATGGGGAAGAAAAAGACACCGTTTCGTAGCACCAGCTCATCTTTGGACAGAGCGACGAGCGCCCATTCCGTGTCCTACAATTACTGGTCGGTTTGGAGACGCACGCGTTCGGAGAACCGATTTTCGGCACATTTTTTGTTTCTTCCGCCACAATTTGAAGAGAAGAAAGATCACTTTTTAAAGTCACACACTCTGCGAAAGGAACAAAGAATGCACAAACTACTCAGCCACGCGCACACACACAAAGGCGTTTTCGTTGATCCAGGGGTTGTGATTCCAGGAACTCTCGTTGAAAGAAGGCCTCTTTGTAGAACGACGGACTCTCAGCGACCGTGGTGTGTTGTCTTTGTCGGAAGTTCCACTATAAGAAAAACTCTTCGCATGCCATGAAGATGTTCATTGCCTCCTTCGATCGGGGGGGATCCGACGACGAATCGCACATGCAGTCTGTAGAAATGTCTGTTTTGAATAGGGCCTTGCACAGCACTGTCACGAGGAACACAGGATACACCGGGTTGGAAGTATTCCACGGACAGCAACATCGTAATTCAAGGATCTTAGTTGTCAGTCGTTCGTCTTACAGCAAGCAGCTGCAGTAGCTTCTCTCCGCTGCATACGTTTAACTACAGGACAGGACAGGACAGGCAATCGATAATCGCCGGAAATCAGTCTGAAACACTCGAACTTTCGCTTTCGTTCACTTCATTTGGGATACACAGACTGATCATTTCAGTAATGTCGGAAACTCCCCTTTCTTTGAGAGTATTTCGGCTGCGAAACCGACCGATCGTTGTTCCGAACGCGCAAAACAAGCAAAACAAAACCAAAAACAAACGAACGAACGAGAAATCTAGCTAGAATGAAAGGTAAATGTGTGTTTGTGTTGTGTTTGTGTGTTTGGTTTGTGGGTGAAATATGAATGAATTTGCAACCGTACTTCCTTTGCTGCTGTTTCAGCTCCAGATGCTCGAGTTCGATCTTCTCTCGCTCGAGCTTCTGCCGTTCGCGCACGATCCGCAGCAGTTCCGCTTTCTCCTTTTCGATACGCTCCCGTTCGGCCGCCAGCTTTTCCCGCTCCCGCTGCAGTCGATCCTCCTCCTCGCGCTGCCGTACCCGGATCTCGCGCCTCCGCCGTTCCTCCTCACGCAACTGACGCTCGCGTTCCCGCAGCCGATGGCGTTCCCGTTCCTCGCGGATCTTCTGCAAAGACAGAACTTCACGAGAGTCGCGCGACGGTTCTTTGGCGGATGATGATGATGATGCCGCCGCCGTCGATCCTCCCGCCGGTCCTCGACTACTGGGCCGGCTGCGCTGCTGGCGCTGGTCACGGTCACGGTCACGGTCCCGATCGCGTACCTGGGACGATCCGTGCGTGGTCGAACGTCGATCGCGGGATGATCGGCTCCGATCACGACTGCGCCGACCTGATGATGATGCTGCTGTTGTTGCTGCTGCCGATGCCGATGCTGATGCAGATGCTGTAGCTCCGGTGTCGCTGCTTTTCCGTCCAGTTCCGGTGCTACTTTTCTCACCAGCTCTCGGTGCGCTGGTCGACACCGGCCGCTTACCATCCGATGCTGGCCGTACTGGTCGTGGCTTTGCACGATCTTTCTGCACGGGTTTTCTGTCCTTCTCGGAAGCGGTCGTCGTGGTGGTGCTTGTCGATTTAGAAACTTCGCCATTCTTCTTCTTATCATTGGACGACGATGAAGATGAAGATTTTGGCTTCGTGGCGTCCCTTTTACCACCCCCGGACGAGCTTTTCGTGGAAGTAGTGCCGTTCGAAGTGGTCACTTTCGTTGCCGATGAGGAATCGGTTCCGGTGGAGGATGAGCGGGCCGGACCTAGTTCCGATTTTGCCCGCTCCACCGATATCAGCCGACCGTGCAGCTCGGTACGGTGCAGATGGTTGATGCACTCCGTCGCATCCTTCGCCGATGCCATCGTCACGTAGCCGTAGCAACGCGTGCCGGGGGTGCGCGAGTTGGTGACCACCTTCGCACCGATCACTTTACCGTACTTGGAAAAGATCTGCTTTAGATCGGTGGCCCGCGTTAGCGAGGACAGTCGCGATACCCACAGGTTGCGACCGACGTTAGCGGCCGTGCCGCTGCTTCCACCGTCCGAGCTGGCCTTCGATTTTTCATCCGCCCCGGCAGCACCGCCCGATGCAGCGGACGCGGTGTTGGTGGACGCAGCCGTCGACACCTTTTCGCCTCCGGATCGTGCTGAAGCCGCCGTTGATGATGCTGTTGTTTTAGTGGCCGCGCCGCCGCCTTCTGTAATATATTTCGCATTTCCGAGCAAAAATATAGAACAACAACATATAGAACGATTATTGAACAAGTAGTGTAACACCCCAACAATCATCATCTCGTTTCGGTGTCGTCACGGTGTGACACCACGCCTCGATGGCCCTCGGTTCATCTGCTCTCACTCTCTCTCTTTCTCTGACTCTGACTCTAAAAGGGGGATTTGTCCGGGAAGGGGAGATCTTCTCGTTGCACAGCCAGCCATCGACGGCAAGTCGCATCATGCTGTCTCTTCTCTCATATGCAGGACAGGTTAGAAGAACACGTGTGAGACACCGCTTTCAGCCCCGACGAACTTATTCCCTCATCATTCCCGGATGGATGCCCACTAGGCACAGTGCGTGACCGCCGTTTGTGAGTTGGTTGTCGAACAATCCACCACATCAACTAAATAACCACACGAACCAATCGAACAAAACGGGAAAGCTTAAGAATACGCGTCATTTGCAAACCGGACATTCCGGGCTCACCGACACGGGCACAACTTCCTACTGAGAGTAGTTAGTCGTTGACATCTTATTTACTACATGTTCACACGTTCGAAACGGTAAGAAAAAGTGATGCGCCACACATCTACTACTAAACAAACGCAATAATACAATTGGCGGGCGACGTTAAGCAAACGAACGACGCAACACAACATTACCTTTCTCCGAGTTGCTGGAGGCAACCACGTTTTTCTCGCTGAAATTCGAGTAAAAACAGAAGGAAATATTATTAAAACGTGCTACAAGAGCCACAAAATCCGGTTATTCTTGCACTTACATCTTGCCTTCGCGTTTTTCGTCATTTTTCTTAGACTCCTCCGAAGCATTTTCTTTCGTCTTTGTGGTCACCGACTGTTCCTTTTTCGGTGTTTCGACTGTAACAACGTGAGCACAGAATTACGATCTCGTCCCAGCATTCTTCTTCAGGTTAAAGCTTACCCTCTTTCTGGTCTGTGTCCATGTTGCTATCGTGAAGCAACTTTTCATCCTCCTCACCGATCGTAAGATTCAACGAATCCTCGTTGTCCGCTTCCTTCGAATCTTCCTTCATCTCAACCGGTTTGGTTTGCTCCGGTTTTGGGACCACTTTTTCCGGCTGGACACATTCTGCTGGCTGTAGCGAGAATGGAGGTGTATTAGATGATTACTTAGCAATCGTCCTGAACTCCCCGTTAATCGTTTACCTTCACAAAATCGTCCTTCTCCTGCTTCGACTTTGGATTCTCTTCCACAGCTTCTTCACCGGCGTTCGATTCTTTCTCCTCACCATCTTCCTGCTGCACCGATTCTTCAGCTTTGTTGTCCTCCTGTTCATCCTGATCATCATTTATCGACTCACTCTTGATCACTATCTCATCCTCGCCAGCTTTGTCAGCCTCGGTAGTTGAGCTAGTGGTGGTGGTGGTCTCCGATGCATCAGCATTTTGATCCACACTGACCGACGCATCCGTGTTGTTGGATTCCTCATCCGTCTTACCGCCTGCATTACCCTTCTTTTAAGGTTTTACTGCTTTGCCAACCACTATTTCAAACTCCATCGTTTCCGGATCATGACCTTCCTCGCGCAACGCCTTTACAAAAATCGTGAAGAGAGGGAACGAAACATTAAAATCGTGCCTTTCAACGCGCGACCGCATGGGAGGGAAAAGAAAGCATCCATTTTTCATGCACAACCAATATGGCGTCCACCGTAAGCGATGCCCGTCGTGTACCTGTGTGAGCCGCTCGAGAAGCACATTTTTCACCCCATTTCCGTCCTTGCCACGTTTTTCCAGCTCCTGCTTCAGGTCCACCACACGTAATTCACTCAGTTTTCGCTTGTCGGGCGTTTCCGTCATGATGGGTCGCGGTTTTATGGCCAAATTTCAGCACCAACATCAACTCGTGCCAATTCGCTGTCGCTTCAGTTCTTCATCTGCTTTTCTGCGAAGCGCTCGCGCACACTGTGTACAACCGCGGTGCAATACTTTGACAGTTCGCGTTGACAGTTGCAAGCAAGGTATGGGGAGGCTAGACATTTCCTCGCTTATTTCTTTACGAAATACAAGTTTTTATATGTTTTTTGCTTATTTCGATTCCTTGTTTAAATACTTGCATTGTATTAATTTCGTGAATTTTTTTTTCTCATGAAACTGAGGTAAAATTGTTATCAAATGCATATAGGAAGTTTGTTTGTATTCGACACCACCACCTCTGATTGTTTATTTCATAAGATTGCCACTGTCAACACGCTCCGCAGTGCATTTTCCCGAAAGGCAACGAGAAAAATGGTTCTAATTCATCCTTAAAATTACGTTAAAAGTGATATATCCTCTCCGGTACTACTATTATCGTAAAATAAACAACAGAAACACGCCCAATAACGATGGCTCGAAGCCATCAAGGTGGCAGTGGATTGGCTGCAATAGGAGAAGACATGGACGATAGCCGCTTTCGGATCCGGCCCTATCAGCAGATACTATCATCCTGTAGCGGTGCGCTGGTAACGTCGCTGTTCAGTAAGTTACACCGCCCGAATCAGCTACAGCGGGGTGATGCAACACGTGCTATATTTAATTTTTTGCAACTCATCCATCCACTTCACACACTTGTGTTTTTTTTCCAGTGACTCCTTTGGATGTAGTGAAGACTCGCCTGCAAGCACAACAGAAAGTACTGATATCGAACAAATGCTACCTGTATTGCAATGGCTTGATGGATCACATCTGTCCATGCGGTCCAAATGGCGGTCCACTAGGTTCAACGTCCACGGTCAGCAAACGTCCGCTACACTTCAACGGCACGATCGTAAGTCACTGCGCACACAGTGGTTCTTCGAGCACGGTGCCTCATGTTTCCATTTCTTTCAGGACGCTTTTACCAAAATCAGCCGCTATGAAGGTGTTCCGTCGCTCTGGTCCGGACTCGGGCCAACACTGATACTGGCCCTTCCCACAACGGTCATTTACTTTGTGGCGTACGAACAGTTTCGCATCCGCTTGAAGGAACTGTACCAAAGAAGGAAAGGACGGGATGCAGAACTTCCCATCTGGCTACCGCTCCTAGCCGGAAGCTCGGCCCGTGTACTTGCCGTCACGATCGTGAACCCGCTCGAGCTGATCCGTACGAAAATGCAATCGGAAAGGCTAAGCTACCGTGAGGTTGGCCAGGCCTTCCGCAGCATGTTACGCGTGCAGGGCCCGGACTCATGCCCTGCCAGGAAGGTGCTCGTCAGCGACCCGTTCGGCACGAGGCGCAGAGGAGCACAGCGAGCTCTTTGGCTGGATCAAGTGGAGTCAAACCTGAGGGATATCGGATGCAGCCGGGGATGGAGGAGTGCAGCCATGGACCGAGTTTCCTGGAAACGGATTGGACACCAGGCCATGTCTATTCGACGTGCTCCCTAGGAGCAGGCCACGAAAGAAGAAGAAGAAGAAGCAGTAAGTGAAGTTCGTAACAGGCACGATTCCCCGGAACTCGCATGCTTGCCCGTCGGGCACACACATTCAGCAAGCAGGAGGTACTCTGTCATTGTCACGTTGGACGGGACAAAGCGTCGGTGGCATCTAGTGAGGCTGCTGGTACCGTGGTTAGTAGTACGCCTGCCGCGAGTCTCGTTCCATCTCCGGCGGCACACCGTGGACGTCAGATAAACAAATATTGAAGTAACGAGAACGGTTTTTTTTTACTTTGCTCTTCAGTAACGACCTGCCACGAGCGTTATCTCAGCTTCTTCCTCAAATCTCACGAGCGCCGGTTGCTGTACGTGAGTCAATCATATGTATAACTAGTGCACGCTGGACTACCACAACCACTATTGTGTACAATAAATTGTTAGTCATTTGTTGGAAAACTCTGGATTTTGTTTTGTGCAGATACAAGCTCCCGAATCCTGTCAGAATCTTTAATTCACGGTCTCTGTGCGTCTGGATATCTGCTCTATCGGACGTACATTGTCTTGATATATTGTTCTAGTTCGTAGCAGTAAGTAGCAGTTCGTAACAGGCACGACTCCCCGGAACTCGCATGCTTGCCCGTCGGGCACTGTTACGGTTAAAACATTCAGCAAGGAGGAGGTACTCTGTCATTGTCACGGTGGTCCTTCCTCTGATTCCAAGAGCCTTGCGTTTCTGTGACGTCCGACGTGATTTGATCCGCGCTAGAGAGGGCCTTCCGCGACTCGAAGGTGGAAATTTCGGGGACCATCTTCTATAAGTCACTCCAGATCCTGGCATACGCTGATGACTAGACATCGTTGGTTTGAGGCTCTCCTATGTAGAAGGAAGCTTACCAAAGGATCGACCATGCGGCACTGAACCTCGGGTTGGAGATCGACGAGGTACCAGGCCATGTCTATTCGACGTGCTCCCTAGGAGCAGGCCACGAAAGAAGAAGAAGAAGAAGCAGTAAGTGAAGTTCGTAACAGGCACGATTCCCCGGAACTCGCATGCTTGCCCGTCGGGCACACACATTCAGCAAGCAGGAGGTACTCTGTCATTGTCACGTTGGTCTTCCCTCCGATTCCAAGAGCCTTGCGTTTCTGTGACGTCCGACGTGATTTGATCCGCGCTAGAGAGGGCCTTCCGCGACTCGAAGGTGGAAACTTCGGGAACCATCTTCTACAAGACACTCCAGAACCTGGCATACGCTGATGTCATAGACATCATTGGTTTGAGGCTCTCCTATGTAGCAGAAGCTTACCTAAACGAGGCAAAAACCAAAATGATGGTGGCACCACCAGCGGCTGATTTACGCAGGAGTGATGTACAGATAGGTGATCGCAGCTTAGAAGTCGTCAAAAACTTCTCCTATCTGGGGTCAAAAGTCAGCACCGACAACAACATAGACGTTGAGTTGCGCGCAAGGGTGCTGGCTGCCAACCGGTCATACTACAGCCTGAGGAAACTTCTCCACTCAAAATACCTGACGCGACGGACGAAGCTGGGACTGTACAGAACCTTTATAGTCCCAGTACTCACATACGTCTCTGTGCTCTCCTATGTAGCAGAAGCTTACCTAAACGAGGCAAAAACCAAAATGATGGTGGCACCACCAGCGGCTGATTTACGCAGGAGTGATGTACAGATAGGTGATCGCAGCTTAGAAGTCGTCCAAAACTTCACCTATCTGGGGTCAAAAGTCAGCACCGACAACAACATAGACGTTGAGGTGCGCTTAAGGGTGCTGGCTGCCTACCGTTCATACTACAGCCTGAGGAAACTTCTCCACTCAAAATACCTGACGCGACGGCCGAAGCTGGGACTGTCCAGAACTTTTATAGTCCCAGTACTCACATAGACTATGAGACATAGACTATGTCCAAAACTGACGAAACCCTCTTAGCCCCGTTCGAAAGGAAGATTCTCAGAAGAATTGTTGGCCCCGTATGTGTGGAAGGACAATGGTGGAGCTGTACGGTGATCGCACCATCGTGCAGCGAATAAGGCTGGTCATATCATGAGAATGATACCGGACGACCCAGCCCGTAAAGTCTTTTTTGGCCCTCCACATGGACAGAGGAGGTAGGCCCAAACTGAGATGGAGTGATGGCGTTGATGCGTCCGCCAGAACGACCGGGATATTAGATTGGCAGACGACGGTGCTAGACGAGGATTTTTGCAGCAGGCCAAGACCACGATGCGGTTGTAGCGCCTGATAAGTAAGTAAGTACAATGGACTGGATGGAGTCAACTGATTGAACGCCTTTGAGCAACGCAGAGGATTGATTTTAGACCACATGACCATCGAATTTTATTAGTTCTAGATTTTTATGTATATATATATTATATGCATATACGTATATCGACATTGCGGTGAATGTTGTTCATAAACACACTACCAACGGGATATTGTTTATCGAATACACGAGCACTTATCTTTCGTGGGGGAGGGGGAGGGTAGAATTTGTGGTGTTTGTGCCGAGATATGCACGTTTTTTTGTTTGTTGTCTCTTTTATACAGCCGACTTATCCATGGGGATATGTGGAACACCGCACAATAAAGACATAGATCGTTTCTTGATTTACGTGTGTCTCAGGCTAGGAAAGAATTGACAACCAAAAACGTCTTTCTTGAGTTTGGTGAGCTCGGTTTGTTATTTAAAATAGACACTGAAGTGTTACTGAACGAATTAAACATAGCAGAAGAACGCTGCCGTAGCTGTTATCTAAAACAATATTCGTCTCCTGTGTTTTTGTTCGATTGTGTCCCATCGCTTTAATGTGTATGTGTACATTCTTGTCGACAAATCACATGATTAGTAACGATTAGTATGGCTGTCGTCCCCCAAACCAAACACAAAGTCGATCGATTCTTTTGCTTTCTTTACACACCTTTACCCTTTTGCGGTGGGATTTCATAGAACTGCCGCCAAAAAATCGAACCGAACGGCTCTAACAGATGTATAACTTAAAAAAAAACCCATTTGAATACCTTCTTTTCACACTTCTACTGTATTATCATCGCTTAATGGCGCAACACATTTTGTAGCTACCTGTGTAACCTTTGTTTAGCTTTTCGTTATTGATAGTGTATTGTTAGTTGATTGGTTGATTCGCAGTTCGCTCCGTATTCTGCATGCCTTATAGTGTTATACCAGACCAGTACGTTTATGCGCTTATTTTGGCTGCAAAAAGGAACTTCCTCCTCACACCCAACTGTTCTCTTCTTCGAATGTGCTAAGCTTCGCAGCCCATCCTAGAGAATTTTACTTAATATTCGCACACGCGCTCGCTAAACTCGCTTGCCTAGTGCAGGGATCTCGATTATCTGACCGTGCGACAGACCAATGTGGTTCACTCTTTTCGCTTTTCTCTGTAGACTATCGGCTATACATATTTACTAGTACTTCATATATGTTTTAATTACCTTAGCGGTCGTTTATTCAACTTCATTTCTATCGCTAAGGATTATCCCATTATCGTTTAAGATTTGTAGTGAGCTTTATATATATTTATGTGTGTTTGTGTGTACTAGGACTCTCTCAAATAGAAAAAGGATTATTTACAAGCGAACATTTTCCCATCCCCAGATTGATTGTCCACTACCGAGAGCGAGAGAGAGAGAGAGAGGACACTGGGAACTGGGAACTCTTGTTTGTGGGCGTTCATTCAGTTTTCTTCGTACCACCACTATCATTTAGCTACCACACACACACAGACAATCATCCACACACAGTAAGAATAGAAATTTAGATAATCGTATCCATGGCAACTTGCCGCACGCTTTTCTGTGCTGTGAAATGTTTGATAAACGCGCATTTAGAGAAGAAAACATGTTCCACCAAAGATTTACGACAAATGGAAGCTCATGCTTCCCTCGCTGGCGGCCATCTTCAGCTTTTGACGCATCACCTCACGGTTCGAATAGTCCGGTAGCTTCAGATAGTTCACGCACGTCATTACCGACGGTAGATACTCGTCCGGGTTTTGATTGCCATCCATCTTTTTGCGCACGATCGTTAGCGGTGGCGTTAGGGCTTTGAAACCGCCCGTAGGCAACCGTGGACTGCCGGTGACAAACTGCAAAAACAGACGCTGCTCGTCCCGATTGTACGCTGCAAGAATGTCGTAGAAGAACTGTATTGCCGGCGAGTCTTGACTGAAGCCATGATCGGTCCGGCAGCTTTCCGACAGCATGCGCACATCCCACCGTTGCAGGTTCGTGCCACCGATTCCGGAGCCGCAGAACACATTTTCCAGCTCCTCCGGGTAGAACATTTGCAGCCGGTTCATCGGGAACACCGTATCAAATCCTGCCGAGAAAAAAATACGAATTTTCATAAGTAATTGATGAATACAAGCAACAGAGGGAGAGACGGTTGCTTACCTTCACGAAGTGCTTCAAACTGCCGTGACACGCCCTCGGCCATGAACCAATGCGTCACGAGCGAAATGTACTGATGAAGATTGCTGACCGTCACCGCCATATCACGTCCACCGCGTCGCAGCTCTATGTTTGGATGACCGGGCAGCACAAAGTCGAGACCGAGATCCGAAATTGGACATCCGTCCAAATCAAGTGCTTCAATCTAAGGAATAAAACAGGAATTGTGTAATGGATTGACTATTTCTACTGGAACTGACTATTTTCGAGCAGTCTGCTGCTAGATTTACCTTTTCAGTCTTTTCCATGGCATTAAGGTTCGAATCGGCCTGAATCTGATCGCGCTGCTTCACGATCTCGTTCAGTCGTAACAGCGTGCTCTGCACTTCCGGCGCAATCTGACCCAAATCGGACAATCCGAGCGAGCTTTCCTCGCTCAGCATCCAGCGGTAGAACGGAATCGAGAATGGCAAATCGAGCTGTGGTAGAGAAAATACGTTAATAAAGTAAGTAGACGTTTCGAAACCAAACGATTCGACGCACCATTCGACTGTCCATGACCGCTTTGGCCATAAATTTGCCGTCCACTACCGAGAGCGAGAGAGAGAGAGAGAGGACACTGGGAACTGGGAACTCTTGTTTGTGGGCTTTCATTCAGTTTTCTTCGTACCACCACTATCATTTAGCTACCACACACACACAGACAATCATCCACACACAGTAAGAATAGAAATTTAGATAATCGTATCCATGGCAACTTGCCGCACGCTTTTCTGTGCTGTGAAATGTTTGATAAACGCGCATTTAGAGAAGAAAACATGTTCCACCAAAGATTTACGACAAATGGAAGCTCATGCTTCCCTCGCTGGCGGCCATCTTCAGCTTTTGACGCATCACCTCACGGTTCGAATAGTCCGGTAGCTTCAGATAGTTCACGCACGTCATTACCGACGGCAGATACTCGTCCGGGTTTTGATTGCCATCCATCTTTTTGCGCACGATCGTTAGCGGTGGCGTTAGGGCTTTGAAACCGCCCGTAGGCAACCGTGGACTGCCGGTGACAAACTGCAAAAACAGACGCTGCTCGTCCCGATTGTACGCTGCAAGAATGTCGTAGAAGAACTGTATTGCCGGCGAGTCTTGACTGAAGCCATGATCGGTCCGGCAGCTTTCCGACAGCATGCGCACATCCCACCGTTGCAGGTTCGTGCCACCGATTCCGGAGCCGCAGAACACATTTTCCAGCTCCTCCGGGTAGAACATTTGCAGCCGGTTCATCGGGAACACCGTATCAAATCCTGCCGAGCAAAAAAGATACGAATTTTCATAAGTAATTGATGAATACAAGCAACAGAGAGAGAGACGGTTGCTTACCTTCACGAAGTGCTTCAAACTGCCGTGACACGCCCTCGGCCATGAACCAATGCGTCACGAGCGAAATGTACTGATGAAGATTGCTGACCGTCACCGCCATATCACGTCCACCGCGTCGCAGCTCTATGTTTGGATGACCGGGCAGCACAAAGTCGAGACCGAGATCCGAAATTGGACATCCGTCCAAATCAAGTGCTTCAATCTAAGGAATAAAACAGGAATTGTGTAATGGATTGACTATTTCTACTGGAACTGACTATTTTCGAGCAGTCTGCTGCTAGATTTACCTTTTCAGTCTTTTCCATGGCATTAAGGTTCGGATCGGCCTGAATCTGATCGCGCTGCTTCACGATCTCGTTCAATCGTAACAGCGTGCTCTGCACTTCCGGCGCAATCTGACCCAAATCGGACAATCCGAGCGAGCTTTCCTCGCTCAGCATCCAGCGGTAGAACGGAATCGAGAATGGCAAATCGAGCTGTGGTAGAGAAAATACGTTAATAAAGTAAGTAGACGTTTCGAAACCAAACGATTCGACGCACCATTCGACTGTCCATGACCGCTTTGGCCATAAATTTGCCCAAAAACTTAAACTTGTGCTTCAAGCGTGAAATCTGTGACGTTTTCGCCGTCTTGCTGAGCGGTATCGGGAACAGCCCGCGCGGAGCATTCACGTACGAGATGGTATGGCCAGTAGCGCCCGTCGTACCGGTGCCAGCACTGTCCGATGACAGCGGCGTAATCATCAACCCTTCCACATCGGCGAACGATGCCGGTGGCAGGGCCGGCGGTGGTGTCGAATTGTTCTCCAGCTCGGCCTGTTGCGGATTCAGCTGCTCGATCAGCATGTTCAGCGAATTATCGTTACTGATAATGAAGCTACTGTTGTCGTCGCTCACACCGCTGACACTGTTGTTGGCCGCCTCGTCGCTGCCACGGTTCGATCCGAGCGATGACCGGGTGGTGGTGGTCGTCATGCTCACGAGCGTCATCGTGGTGGCGGTCGTGTTCGTGTCCAGGCTGGCGTCCTCGAGCGCACCACCGCCCATCGACGACTTGACGATGTTGTCCGCAATCGAGGTGGACTGTTGGTTGTTGTTTTTATAGCTATCACTATCGTTCCATAAGCCTAAATCACAGCGTTGCAGTTCCGTCGAGACCAGCGCGTAAAACTCGAGCGTTGGCCCGAGTCCCGTGCCGACCTCGTTCTCGTACTGAATTTCCAGCAGAGCCTTCGAGTGCCCAAAATCCTACATCGGAAAGGTAGAAAGTGCAAGATGGACAAGTGTTAGTTCCGTCCGCCGTGCTGGTCTGTTTTGATGCAAACTTACTTGAATGATCGATTCCGCCTGCTTTAGTATGTCTTCGCGGGAAATGGCCCGTTTTCGGCGATCGAGCCGTGGCGTTACGCGTTCGCTCGTGTCTGCCGAATTGAGATCAGGGGTCGTATCGAGCAGGCGCTGCAGCGCCCGGTCCCGATCGAACGAGACGGCGTAAAACAGTAGGTGACGCGTTTCGAACGGGAAAAGGAACGGACATGCCACCGCAATCTGCTGCAACCATTGTGCGGACAATCCGAGCGAGCTTTCCTCGCTCAGCATCCAGCGGTAGAACGGAATCGAGAATGGCAAATCGAGCTGTGCGAGAGAAAATACGTTAATAAAGTAAGTAGACGTTTCGAAACCAAACGATTCGACGCACCATTCGACTGTCCATGACCGCTTTGGCCATAAATTTGCCCAAAAACTTAAACTTGTGCTTCAAGCGTGAAATCTGTGACGTTTTCGCCGTCTTGCTGAGCGGTATCGGGAACAGCCCGCGCGGTGCATTCACGTACGAAATGGCATGGCCAGTAGCGCCCGTCGCACCGGTGCCAGCACTGTCCGATGACAGCGGCGTAATCATCAATCCTTCCACATCGGCAAACGATGCCGGTGGCAGGGCCGGCGGTGGTGTCGAATTGTTCTCCAGCTCGGCCTGTTGCGGATTCAGCTGCTCGATCAGCATGTTCAGCGAATTATCGTTACTGATAATGAAGCTACTGTTGTCGTCGCTCACACCGCTGACACTGTTGTTGGCCGCCTCGTCGCTGCCACGGTTCGATCCGAGCGATGACCGGGTGGTGGTGGTCGTCATGCTCACGAGCGTCATCGTGGTGGCGGTCGTGTTCGTGTCCAGGCTGGCGTCCTCGAGCGCACCACCGCCCATCGACGACTTGACGATGTTGTCCGCAATCGAGGTGGACTGTTGGTTGTTGTTTTTATAGCTATCACTATCGTTCCATAAGCCTAAATCACAGCGTTGCAGTTCCGTCGAGACCAGCGCGTAAAACTCGAGCGTTGGCCCGAGTCCCGTGCCGACCTCGTTCTCGTACTGAATTTCCAGCAGAGCCTTCGAGTGCCCAAAATCCTACATCGGAAAGGTAGAAAGTGCAAGATGGACAAGTGTTAGTTCCGTCCGCCGTGCTGGTCAGAGTCTGTCCGTTTTTGATGCCAACTTACTTGAATGATCGATTCCGCCTGCTTTAGTATGTCTTCGCGGGAAATGGCCCGTTTTCGGCGATCGAGCCGTGGCGTTACGCGTTCGCTCGTGTCTGCCGAATTGAGATCAGGGGTCGTATCGAGCAGGCGCTGCAGCGCCCGGTCCCGATCGAACGAGACGGCGTAAAACAGTAGGTGACGCGTTTCGAACGGGAAAAGGAACGGACATGCCACCGCAATCTGCTGCAACCATTGTGGTAAGTTCCCGGTCATGATCACCAGCGGATCCTGCAGCTGACGACTCGCTTTGGCGGCAATCTGTAAACAACGAAAAGCGCGTTAGTTGGAGCTCTATTTGCGCCTTCCTCCTGCTGCTGCTCTCGGTCGTCCCACTAACTAACCTTCGAATGAATAAACTCGGCCTGCGGAACAATCGGTATGTGCGGTACGGAAAAGTATAGTGTCGCCCAATGCCGATTGAGCGCATTAATGATGCGCAACATGCACAGTGCATCGAGCGATGCGTCCTGTACCGTGACCACGTCCGGCAGCTTGGACGCAAGGAACGGTCCCAGCGGCGACACAACGGCCGGCACTTGCCCATCGATCCAGAATTCTGGCTTGCGGCGCATCAGCTTCGATTGCGAAGAATTTTTGCTATTCTTTCGCGACGATCCAGAAGCTCCCTTACT
>KZ063421.1:22545-34825 GCA_002091835.1 Anopheles maculatus | reverse complement strand
CTCGATTCTTCCTCCACTGGGCGGTAGTAGATAGTATGCTGCTGCACCCAGATACTAGCGCTTCCTGCAAATAGGGGATCACATCAACGTTATCACTGTTCATCCACATCAAGCTTCCTTTTCTTCCACCCGAACTTGCCTATCGGAGTTTCCGTATCGGTGTCCGTCTCGGACTGATCGTTCACCAGCGGCGAGTACTGACGAATGGCCTGGTACACCGTCATGTTGTACGGCAGCACATGTTCGCCGATCAAAAACTGTAGCTTATGCTTTAGCCCACCCATCGATATCATGGCCGCCGCATCAATGTTATCGATGTCCTCTTCCGAGTCTTCCTCGCTGTCCACCCGGATACCGCCGTACCCGCGCACGACTAAATATCTTTCGATGGCCTGCACCAACGCGAGCGGATCGATTTTCACTGTACCGC
This sequence comes from Anopheles maculatus, assembly GCA_002091835.1. Classification (NCBI taxonomy): domain Eukaryota; kingdom Metazoa; phylum Arthropoda; class Insecta; order Diptera; family Culicidae; genus Anopheles; species Anopheles maculatus. The sequence continues at coordinate 34,395 of KZ063421.1, read as the reverse complement.
CTTTCCATTGGCGCAAATTTGTACATTCTGGATGGCGTTGAAGATTGCACTGGGGAAACAAAACAAAACAGAAACAAAATGAAGCACAACCAAATTAATCGTTATGGGCAGTTGTGGCGCCTGCCTGTACGCAATGGTTTAGCACCATTCCATAATGAATTATAGCATAATTATAGGTAGATAAGTGTCGTTACGATCGATAGAAGGTTTAAAGTATAGGTCGGAATATCACACACTATTAAGAACTGTTCTTGGGACAAGGTTTGGATAAAATTAAAAAAAAAAATTTTAAACAAAATTGTTACAATATTTACCTTCAGTTGATGCGTGTTGAAAAATTTAAGAGCACTTGTGTTGGACCGACCGCCAGCACCGGCCGGGAAATCGTGCACCTTTACCGGGAACTGTTCGAGCTGCGTGACGCATCCGTTCAGCTTGGCCACCAGCGCACTGAACGCTGCCCCATTCATTCCCGCCGGCGTACCGGCACCCACGTGCGAATAGTTCGCATCCACCGGCAGTCCAGCAAACACGTGCAAAAACATCCGCAAGCGGGTCGCACGCTCAACCAGCGGATTCTCATCGTACGCCATGTAGTTCAGCATTGCCCGAATCAATCCGGAATGGTTCACCTCGAACGGTGATATGTCACTTTCCATCAAAATGTCCCGCAGCTCCTGCAGCGCATTCAAACATTCCTCCCTGCGACCGTCCAACTTGCGGATTGCCTCGGTCAGCCGGATGAGGATGGTGCAGGCCGGGTGTTGCTCGAGAGCACCACCGGCAGCACCTAGGGCACCCGCCACACCATCAGCCGTTCCGCTCGAAGCGTCCGCTCCCGAGTAACGGTTCACGAACAGAACCGCCTGGTCCCGGATCCACTGACGAGCCTTTTCTCGATTACCGGCTGCAATTAGGTTCGAGTTTGAATGGCTCTTGTTGAGCGAGCCGGCACCGCTGCTGCCATCCTTGCCATAGCCTCCCGATGCCCCGGACGAGGAAGCATTGTGGGACGAAGACGCGGCCGAAGAGGATGACGATTGACGGCCCCAGCGGGCAGGATTCAGGGACGCTAGGAAGGAAGTCGTTTTCGATGAAGCGCCAGTAAATCGCGAGCGAGACGATCCTGACCCGGACGCAGGCGTATGACGTCCGGAGGAGGACGAGCTTGCTCCCATGGTGGTTGCCTTGTTGATGAATTCTTGCATCACGGATGACACGCCACCGGATGATGATCCACCACCAGCACCAGCGACACCGCTTCCACTGGACAACGACGATGCGCCATGGGAGGAAGAACTTGCCCCACCCGAGGCGTGAGCGTCATCGTGGCGTGATTTAGACTTGGAGCTTCCCTGTGATTTCCGCTTCGGTGGAACCTTTCGCTTGAGAATGTCGGACATTTTTAGCTGACCCGAAGGAGGATTGTTGCTGTTGCTGCTACTGCTGCTCTCGTGAGCAGCATGATGTCCCCCGGACGTATTTGCAGCTGCCGTTGAGGAACTGTTGCTCGGCGAAACTACCATGCCCTGCATCATTCCCGCACCACTACTGTCACCGCCGACCACAGCAGTCCCAGCGGCGCTGGGAACGGTTGTCCCCGTTAGCAGGGCAACATTATTGGTGGTCTGGTCGGACACGTTGGTCGGAACGCTGTAGCCAACGAACGCATCGGAGAAGTGATGCGGAGGCTGATAGATGTGTGTCACCGTCGCGCCGGTCAGCTGCTGCGGCTGCGGATGATGACTCTGATGATGGTGCGGCATACCGTGTGACGGCTGATGGTGGTGATTCATCGGATTCATCGCTGCTGCAGCGGCGGAGTTGTAGATGGCATTCAGCAAAATGTTTCCATTGCCCGTCGTGGTGACTGTGGCCGTTACGATGGACGTGCCGGGAGCTGCTGGCTGCCCGATTGGTTGCACAGTGGCTCCACTTGTGCCCGCCTCCTGCAGATGATGATGCAAGTTTGCCGCCACGGCCATATGCTGACCAGCGGTGGGTTGAGGCTGAACATGTCCTCCACCAACGGACGAGTGTGGCATCAAGTTCATCATGTGATGATGATGATGATGGTGGTGTGCCGCTTGCTGTCGCATCGAAGACGATTTGTTGAGGTTTATCGCTGACACAGAAGCTGACGATGCTGTGGTGTAATTGTTACTGCCACTGGCCATTGCCATCGTACCCGTCGCTGGTGCTGCTGCTGCTGCTGACGACGACGAAGACGAAGACTGTTGCTGCTGCTGGTGATGATGGTGCGGTAGGTGCTGATGGTGATGGTGGTGAGAGCTGCCTATCTTACCGCTGGCCATCATCATCGCGGACGAAAGATTCTTCACGTGCGATCCGCCGGCATTTCCACTGATCGCTATTGCAACTTGACCTCCGGCAGCTTTCGAGCTAGACGCGATGGCACTGCTGTCAAAATCGAACGTCTGCCCGCTAGCGCCCGTCGGATGGATGGTAGCCGATGCCGGTGCACTCTGCGTACCTCCGGTGGATTTCGGAGACGGTGCGGCACAGATCGGTATGGATGGATCGGTCAACTGCTTAAACTGATGCATCACACCCTCCCGCCGGAAATGCATTCCAAACACCTCCAACATTCCTCCCGGCGACCGTCCAACTTGCGGATTTCCTCGGTCAGCCGGATGAGGATGGTGCAGGCCGGGTGTTGCTCGAGAGCACCACCGGCAGCACCTAGGGCACCCGCCACACCATCAGCCGTTCCGCTCGAAGCGTCCGCTCCCGAGTAACGGTTCACGAACAGAACCGCCTGGTCCCGGATCCACTGACGAGCCTTTTCTCGATTACCGGCTGCAATTAGGTTCGAGTTTGAATGGCTCTTGTTGAGCGAGCCGGCACCGCTGCTGCCATCCTTGCCATAGCCTCCCGATGCCCCGGACGAGGAAGCATTGTGGGACGAAGACGCGGCCGAAGAGGATGACGATTGACGGCCCCAGCGGGCAGGATTCAGGGACGCTAGGAAGGAAGTCGTTTTCGATGAAGCGCCAGTAAATCGCGAGCGAGACGATCCTGACCCGGACGCAGGCGTATGACGTCCGGAGGAGGACGAGCTTGCTCCCATGGTGGTTGCCTTGTTGATGAATTCTTGCATCACGGATGACACGCCACCGGATGATGATCCACCACCAGCACCAGCGACACCGCTTCCACTGGACAACGACGATGCGCCATGGGAGGAAGAACTTGCCCCACCCGAGGCGTGAGCGTCATCGTGGCGTGATTTAGACTTGGAGCTTCCCTGTGATTTCCGCTTCGGTGGAACCTTTCGCTTGAGAATGTCGGACATTTTTAGCTGACCCGAAGGAGGATTGTTGCTGTTGTTGCTACTGCTGCTCTCGTGAGCAGCATGATGTCCCCCGGACGTATTTGCAGCTGCCGTTGAGGAACTGTTGCTCGGCGAAACTACCATTCCCTGCATCATTCCCGCACCACTACTGTTACCGCCGACCACAGCAGTCCCAGCGGCGCTGGAAACGGTTGTCCCCGTAAGCAGGGCAACATTATTGGTGGTCTGGTCGGACACGTTGGTCGGAACGCTGTAGCCAACGAACGCATCGGAGAAGTGATGCGGAGGCTGATAGATGTGTGTCACCGTCGCGCCGGTCAGCTGCTGCGGCTGCGGATGATGACTCTGATGATGGTGCGGCATACCGTGTGACGGCTGATGGTGGTGATTCATCGGATTCATCGCTGCTGCAGCGGCGGAGTTGTAGATGGCATTCAGCAAAATGTTTCCATTGCCCGTCGTGGTGACTGTGGCCGTTACGATGGACGTGCCGGGAGCTGCTGGCTGCCCGATTGGTTGCACAGTGGCTCCACTTGTGCCCGCCTCCTGCAGATGATGATGCAAGTTTGCCGCCACGGCCATATGCTGACCAGCGGTGGGTTGAGGCTGAACATGTCCTCCACCAACGGACGAGTGTGGCATCAAATTCATCATGTGATGATGATGATGATGGTGGTGTGCCGCTTGCTGTCGCATCGAAGACGATTTGTTGAGGTTTATCGCTGACACAGAAGCTGACGATGCTGTGGTGTAATTGTTACTGCCACTGGCCATTGCCATCGTACCCGTCGCTGGTGCTGCTGCTGCTGCTGACGACGACGAAGACGAAGACTGTTGCTGCTGCTGGTGATGATGGTGCGGTAGGTGCTGATGGTGATGGTGGTGAGAGCTGCCTATCTTACCGCTGGCCATCATCATCGCGGACGAAAGATTCTTCACGTGCGATCCGCCGGCATTTCCACTGATCGCTATTGCAACTTGACCTCCGGCAGCTTTCGAGCTAGACGCGATGGCACTGCTGTCAAAATCGAACGTCTGCCCGCTAGCGCCCGTCGGATGGATGGTAGCCGATGCCGGTGCACTCTGCGTACCTCCGGTGGATTTCGGAGACGGTGCGGCACAGATCGGTATGGATGGATCGGTCAACTGCTTAAACTGATGCATCACACCCTCCCGCCGGAAATGCATTCCAAACACCTCCGGCAGCTTGTGCATCAGTATGTCCGCCATCTGCATTGCACCGACCACGATGCGCATATCGTTCGACGCCATCATGCCGGCAATGTGCGATGAAACGAGCTGATTTTTCAACACGTCGCGCAACAAATCACCGTTCGCGAAGTACACCATCCGCAGCAACGCTCGCAAACACTTGTACCGCACCGACGGTCCCGCCGACGAACTGTACACTTCGTACAGCACCGAGAACAGATTGCGGATGAATTCGGCGGCCAGTCCACGCTCCTCCTTTAGGCAAGCGAGTCTAGCATCGCGCTGTGCGTTCGGAGGGCGCGTGGCGAGATTTAACGAGCCCGTTCCGATCGCGGCGACAGCAGTCGACGACGCTGCAGCAGCAGCTGCGCCATTCTCTGCATTGCTACTATCTGCTGACGCTGCTGCTGCTTTGCTCGCAGCCGCTGGACTCACGATAACAGCGGCCGTGGCAGCCGCTGCTGCTGCAGCTGCTTCAGCCGCCGCAGCAGCTGCCGCGCCCTGCTGAGCCAGCAGCTGATGGTTTATCTTGCGCTGCACCGACCGGGTCGTTCCGGTGTCCTCGTTGATCTGCTGCATCGAGTGAAAATCGATCGTGTACGTGCGGCCCAACGTACTGAGACTTATCTCGTCGTCCGAGTTCAGGTGGGCCGCTTCGATCATTCGCGAATCGATCGAAGAGTATGGGCGCCATACGCCCCGGTCATCACGCCACTGCCACTGCACCGCATCCTGCACAGTTGGCTGCGGTCGTTCGAGCAGTGCGTCGACAGCGAAAATTCCGTCCGTTGGCAAACGAGGCATCAGTTCGCCGATCAGGCAGGTAATTTCGTACAGCTCCGACGGGCTGCGAGGGACGAGCTCAACGTCCGCCGTGACCGAATCGGCAGACCCCGTCAACAGATAGAGCAGCGTCGAAGCGATATCGTTCTTGAGCAGGGTGATGGCCAAATCCGGACAGTTGGCACACATTACGCTTAGCATGCGCACAACGTTCGTGAAGGTACCGCTGTTCAGCACGGATGGCGTTACTACGAGCAGCTGCTGGCAATTCTTCAACAGCTCCATGCTCGCTATCTCCTGCAGTACCGCTTGATCGTGCTGGAAACTATCGACCAGCCGGTAAAACGCCGTACAAATGCTTTCCACGCTCTTCTTGTCCTGCTGGGCGAGCAGCCGGGCAAGCAGCGCTAGCGAATCCTTCACAAAGTGAAACTCTTCCGTATGCAGATTTAAGCAGCAGTTTGCCGTAATGGCCAACGCGGCCCGCTGCGCATTGATGGAGAAAAAGTCCAGAAAAGTGAGACACGACGACACACCGTTCGCCTGCAGGATACTTTTGTTGTGGCGGCGGGACAGGATCTCGAGTGCGGTCAAACTTTGCTCCGCCACGTCCATACACTGAATCACTTGCAGCTTTTCCAGGAAGGCCGGGATTGCATCGACCACCGTGCCGGACGACCGGGGCAACGCTTCCAGCATGTACGCTAGCGCACGGCACGCATTGTTCATGATGTCAAAGTTGTGCTCCATGCGCAGGAGCGTTATAAGCGCCGGGACAACCTGCTTTATAGGGAATCCTGCCAGCGTGTCCTCGTTACCCATCACCAACATTTGACACATCTCGATGGCAGCTTGCAGCTGCTGGCTTTCATCCGGACACTGCAATCCTTGCAGCAGTTGTTGGGCCTTCGACGAGCTGCTGTTTGTTCCCATCGTACGGTGCAGTAGATGGTGCATCCTGGGCCCAAGCGCCCCAAACAGATGAGGCGGAAGTCCACGTGCTTCCAGCAGCGCTTGCAGTCGCCCCACCTCACTGTCGTCACTTTCCGAGTCTGGATGTGGCGGTGCACCCGAGCTACCGGCCGTACCCGATCCGGATCCCGATGTGGATGCGGTGGTAGTTGCGCCAGCTGCCGAATGCATCATGTTTACGTCCGCCATGCTCGAGGAGGATGTGGACTGATGCGGTGGTGGCACTCCTCCTGAGGAGGAGGCCGACGATGATCCACCCAGGGCGGCCTTTGTTAACTTTATAAACGGATGCGATGACTGGTGGTGCGATTGTTGCGAACTTGCGCCATCGTTGCTGCCACTGTTATTGTTGTTATTGTTACGAGAACCATCGTTGGCCATCGCATTCGAGGTAGAGGGACCACCGCTACCACCACCCACCGCGACTGTACCGTCGAAACTGGTCGCCAGAAGGATCGCTGCTCCCCCTTTCGATGAGCCGCTGCTGCCTCCTTTCGATGAGCCCGCGATAACCGTGGCCGCGTTGTTGCTGAAATGTACTGCAGTAGAACCGGTCGCTAGGGGGCCGCCACCGCTGCTGCTGCTGCCACCACCACCACCACGGTGATGATGATGATGATGGCTACCGGACCGTGATGTTGATGATGTTGACGCGCCGGACTGCGCTGATTGTGGCTGGTGGTGGTAGGGATTGTTGGTTGGATTTGAGCTAACGCAAGACCCCGTGGTTGCGGATGAATGGGAACTCTTGCCCCGAGAACTACGTCTTAGTAAACCGGCGACACCTCCACTGCTGCTACTACTCCGCCCTTGGTGGTGGTGCTGCTGCTGTTGCGCGGATGTACCACCGACTTCGTACTGGTGGTGCGCTGGCAAATGCAATCCGCTCGACTCGCCCAGCCCAAACTGCTGCTGCTGCTGGTGAAGCAGCTGCTGAGGATGGGCCGACTGCAAGTGGGGCGGTTGGTAGTGTTGAAAGTGCTGCTGCTGCTGCTGCTGAGCGGAAAATTGGGGAATCTGTTGGGAATGTAGCGTGTAGTGTTGTGGCGGCAACTGTTGCTGACTTTGATGATGATGCACAACCAAATGCTGCTGCGGCTGCTGGTGGTAATGCTGTAGACTAACAGTGTTCGATAAATGATGATGTTGTTGCTGCTGCTGCTGCTGCTGCTGCTCTCTACTACTTCCGCTACTACGTGCCGCTAGTCTTGCCCCCAGATTTGGGTGCTGCTGCTGATATTGTTGCTGCTGCTGCTGCTGGTAGTGATGGTAGTTATGCTGATTATTGTGATCCCCCCCCACTTTCTGGCGCTTTTTGGGCACTTGCGCACCGCCTGACGAACACGTAGAAGAAGCCGAAAAGGACGTCGGTGTGGATGCAAAGGACGCAGCGTTCGACGATACCTGCGCACCGGTCACGATTCCTAGCTCGTTTACGGTCGCAGTGAGCGTTATGTGCTGTTGCTGCTGCTGCTGCTGTTGGTGATGCTGGTGTGAACGCAAGTTCCGAATTGTTAGTACTTCTACGGCCGACTGCTGTTCGGTCGGGGCGGTGTTTGACGAAGAAGGCCGTGTAGCGACAGTTGTCGCTTCCTGGTGCCACTTGTGATCGCCTTTCGATCGTCGCAGGCCCGATTTGCTAGCTGCCTTTGACGCGGCTTTAGTCTCCTCCGCAAGTAAGCTCCTTCGATCGGCCAATTTACGCAAAAGCTTCGTCGAAGATGACGAACTGCCGGACTTTCTTCGCTTGTTCTTACTTATCGAGCGCGACGAAGAGGCAAGCGATGAGGTATCTTCCCCGTTTGCTCGACCGCTTGCACCAACAGCGGATCCTCGCTTCGCCTTTGGTTGATGAGCTTCCGGCACTACTGCTGCTGCTGATGTGATGCTTCCGACTGTCGACCAAGCGGAGGAAAGTATTAACGATGACGATAAACTGCTCCGATCAGATGGTGGATTACGCTCAGATGGTACTGTGTTATTGCTTGCTGCCTTTGTACTTTCATGAGGCCCGATCCCGGTACCTCCTCCCGCCTTCGAAGATGATGCTCCTGAGGCTACTGCTACTTTGGTAGATGATTTATTGCGATTATTTCGAACGTCTACAATCTTCGAAGGCGTTGCAGATACTTGATGCTGAAGTTGCTGTTGCTGTTTGAGATCAAACCCGTACTCGGCTGGGTTACTGGAACCGACCGCAGTGCTGCCCGAGGTGGTCGAGGTAAACACTAACTCTTTGGAAGAAGTGCGCGACCGGGTACGGTATGCCACCGGAACAGCAGCAACCGCTGACTGCTGACCGGCCGATGCCTTACACTGCACTGACTGCCGTTTCACGGATGGATGATGCTGCTCTGCCGACGAGTTGCCGTACGGTGGCAGCGATGGTAAGCTGTGCTTTCGTTTAACACTACTACGCGGCTGGGTTGCTTTATCGGCCGAATCAGAACGCTCTTGCTTTGCCGAGGGTAAGCTACTTCTGCCTAGGTCGCCCTTGGACGACTTTCCCGCTCTAGAGCGACGGTTTTCACTGTTTGTATGCGTGTGGCTACCACCGGTACTGATGGTGTTGGTGGTGGCGTTGCCGTCCTTCCGTTGATGTTGGTCCTTCGGTTGCTGCTTTGCTTGTTGCTGTGCTGGATGATGATGATGATGCCCCTCCGTCACTGCAGAGAGCACTTGCTTACCAACGGATTCGGCCATAGACGACGCTTACAAGGCTCCCTGTGTCCATTAAACATACCCGGCTGCGTGGTGCAATTTTTGTAAGTGCGCTAGCTGCAGGGCAATCTTGTCAGATCCACTAACCGACGAAATTAATTCCGGAACACACGCGCGCACACACACACACTCACACCAACGTGATAAAAAATCAAGCGCACGGGCGTAAAGTTGTTCAGCACTGGAATTGTCCGAATTCGTCACTCCACACACTTAGATTTCGCCAATCGGGGGTCCTATCCCTTTGTTTTGTAATTCAACAGTAATCCAATTCGGTGCACCAAAGCGGTAACAATCTACACAATCTCTGTGACACCAGCCAACCGTTCCAGGGGAAATTATTTCTGCAATAATAAGAGTAAACGATTGTCTGATTAGAAAAGGAATATTTGTTGTAGTGTACAGGAAAATAAGCATTTCCTGTTTGCGATTCAGTTTTCTCCCTCAGGAATCGCATCTTAAAGGAACAAGGATATAAACAAGCTTTTTTTCTTCACACGACACATTTTCCAAACTCATGAACCAAGAGCATTGAACTAAGAATTTGGCAATGGAACCATCATCATACCTGCCGTAGTTCTTAATGCATTTCAAATGGCCATTAGAACCGGGACGGGGGCATTATTAAGTTCGCCTTACTGTTGCTGTATTCCGTGTCTCGTTCGTTTTCAGTGCTGATTGCTAATGTCTTCGGCCATATACAACACACAAAGCCTACTTTACTTTGCACTGGTGTCTGGCTGTTTTCCTGTCGCGACCATACGTTAACTTGTGACCGATTGCTGTGCTGTTCTGTCGCTCGCGCACGCTTGCGACGATGCCAGTGCGAAAGGAAGCAGAATATAAAAAAGAGGAAATACACCCCACCGAACCGAGAGAACGCATTGCCTACCAAACACGAACGAACTCGAAACTGTTCGAAACGCTGCTGACTGCGCGTATCGGCAACCGTCGTGATGGTGATGATGCTCAGTGGTATAGTGGTGTGCCTTCTTTCCACTCGACGAGCAACACAACACCCCTTCTGACGAAGAAATAAGGGAAAGCCAACGAAGAAGAAAAGGGAGAGATACATTCGAATGTAAATAAATGTTATTGTCCATTTCAATAACGCATCAAAAGCAACAGGGAAAAAAGATATTAAAAAACGATGTGCGTGTGTGTGTTGCGGTTGTCGTTGTCGCCTGCAGCAGCATAACCTCCCGCACATGGTCAAAACAACTCAACATCGGCATACATATCCGACCCCGAGCAGCACACAAGCAGCAGCAGACTCATCAGCCACAAAACCAGACCATAGCGAGAAACAGTCCATAGCAAAGGCATACAACCACGCACACACACAAGTGGGAAACGGATCCGCGTTCGGGGGATACGGCCCAACATAAAAGCAAGCACCTTCACTTAGAATGAATTTGTGCGAGTCAACACAGCAGCACCATCAAAATCGTCGTCGGAGAAGGCAGACTCAACAAGCTAAAGAACGGCAAGAACCCGTAGGAGGAACGAAACACATATTAATACATTGGCCGAGAGTTTAGTCAGGTTCGGTTGAGTCCGTCCGTCGGTTGTTGCTTGTTGCAGCAGCATGTTCCTCTCTCGCACGACGACGCATGAGGCATAAAGGCGAGAGTAGTCCGCAGACAAAAGACCAAAGAAAGGAAAATCACGAAAACGAAACCTTAATCATCATCTCCTTGCGACCGACTGTAACACGACTGGCAGGGAAAACCGGAATCACAGCCACAGAGAGCAAGGCAGAAGAAAAAGGAGTCGTATTTATGTTTGTTGACCCGGCTCTACGGAGTGCTGCTAGGGCTAAACACGCCACACTCCATGGGGTTGTGCTCAACACTCGCCCCCCCCAAAAGGAACCCCAATCGACTGCCTTCGACACGGAATCTCGTTGTGATTGAAGTCATTTACACTTACTGTCCAAAATGTGGCAACCTATTTGAAGCGGATGCTTCATTCAACAAATTCTCTAACTGCGTATAACTGCTTCCTATAACCCAATCGGCCCTTTCCAATACTATCTTCACCTTTAAAATCAGACACACACAAACACACACACACGTGCAAACCATTTTTAATGGCTCTAAAATTTATGTTTCGAAACATCCACAGCTTGCGCTCTTCATCTCTTTCGCTCGGTCCATTTGGAAGGTTGCTGCAGCTAAGCCTGTCTGCAACACTGATTCGACCATCACACCTGAAAGCGGATGAAACCTGCCGCAAGAAGCTCTATCCGACCTGCTGATTCAGCTATCTGGCAATAGAAGAATGCATCCTAGGGATAAAACCCGGAGAGGATCATCGATTCATCTTCCTATTCTCACCCTCCTTGCGGATGTCGACACGCGCATCATGCACCTATATTTCATTGGCTTGCCTGCCCGTGCTCTTGTTTACCTTTTTCCCTTCATGAGTTTTCTCCCTTTCTGTGTCGCCTCACTCATCTCATTCAAGAACCATCCTGAATTGGATCGGACACAGTTGCATGGACGAATGGCCGTGTGCATTTTTACGAACAAAATATGTATTTAACGATTTCAAATTCAAGTAGGCTAATACTACTCGAACGCTCTGAACGAAAGCAATCACCATAGCAACACACATGAAGATAAGATTACAAACCTGCCCTGCAAACGTACCACGTTTTCCAGCGTACTGGATGTTTTTGTCACAATCGAATACGACTGCTAACACGAAGCACGATAACGTGTACCGAAAATCTAGGTTCTAGCCAGACGTAGCGTGTACCTTCTTGCAGTGGGGGACCAACTTCCTACCCGCATAAAATGGTGGGTTAATTGGAAAAGGGAAAGCAAGACAACAAAAAAAAA
>KZ063420.1:5670-50777 GCA_002091835.1 Anopheles maculatus | reverse complement strand
GAGATGGTTGGATCGCCAGCGAGGCGTCAATAATTAACTTCTCCTTGCCGCGAGGTTCGACCCCATGGGGGTGTCCGAAAAATGGCCCCCTGAATGTAGTCACTTTTAATGGAATTGGGGGGGGGGAGGGGAGTGTGTGTATGCGGAGATGGTTGGATCGCCAGCGAGGCGTCAATAATTAACTTCTCCTTGCCGCGAGGTTCGACCCCATGGGGGTGTCCGAAAAATGGCCCCCTGAATGTAGTCACTTTTAATGGAATCTTTCTCGGTGGCAGCCATCCCATCATGGTCTCAGGTGACTGATGGCTGATAAGACACCGTGCCGTGCAGCAGCTAGATCCTTTCTCCGTTGTCATTTTGGCAATAAAGAGCGGGAGAGTGCGCTAAACAGCGAGGCAAAACCGTGTCGTCACGGTGGCGAAATGTTGGTAATTTTCTCGCCTCGAGCCTCGTTGATGAGGCCTCATCAAACCGTGCTATACGTAAGTCACGATAGGTGTGTGTATGTGTGTGTGAGAAGCACTTCGGAGCCTGTAATAGAGGATGATAGAGAAAACGGAAACAAAAGAGCATCCGCAAACAACCCACCGGAACGTTTCGCCCACCTTCCAATGGCGACTGTTGACTTTTCCTGCCCACGGCACCTTGAACATTTAAGCTACCGAAAGGCCCGACAAGCCTCCAAAAGACGCTATCATGCCGTACTGGAGATGGTGAGCAACAGCAGCAACACACCGAAAAGAAACCTAAATCATCTTCCACTCCTTAACGCACACACCGAGTAGAAAGAAATAACAAGATGTGCTTGAGGCAGGTAGCTCGGGCCCAGGTAGCAGGTCTTTTTAATTTGGTCTGCAACAAAAAAGCGTTGCTAAAATTATGCTTCGCGACGGACAGTTTGTTGCCGGAACGAATGCGGACTATCTTTAACATTCACTGACTGGCGCGCCCAGAATGGGTCCTGCACGGCCTGAATAAGAAAAAGAGCTGCCTGGCAGACAGCCGCACATTTCACAGTGACACAGCCAAAACAAAACCGACGGACGGACGGCAGATGGGGGGAAAACAAAACCCTTTTCCAGCGGCGCCACCACAGTCACAAATCATAAATCGAATTTGGTCTGCTTGGACGGACTGGTGTGGACGTGGAATCGTCGGTAAGCGGTTTTTCTTTCTTTTCCGACAGTCCGGAGCGTCACTTTAACTCGAGCGAATGTAATTTGTAATTAAGTTGCGCTATGAAACAGCTTCACGCTAACGCAATTTAAACCGAAACACTACTTACGGTGGTGGAATTGCGAATGCGGCGAAAACGCTGAACACTGGTGCATGACGAATCGAAAAACCTTGGCGTGGAAAGAAGCGCCACATCATGGTTTATGATGAAAGCGGAGTATCGCCTGTTTTTTTTTTCCTCGTAGAAGATTTGACTGGTAAATCTTGCTGTTTTGAGGGTGCTAGGTAGAATTCCGAAAGCCGAGATGCATAATATATGTGCGACGATGGATCATTTCGGGGAAGGGGTATTGCCATAGGAAGAGGAATACATTATGAAATTGTAAGTCATCGGCGAACTTAGGAAGTTCCGGGATCAGCAACCTTCTAGTCAGAAAGTTGTCTCTCAGTATACGTGTAAACCGTAGAATGTAGTGATGGGACAAATGATGGTTTGATTCGAAATCGGATCCAACTTTTGTGGAATTCATTACGGAATTATCATTTTTGACGGAGCCAGAATAGGAATGAACTCGGTTCTGGAATCAAAATCGGTTCCGAAATATGATTCGCCTCAAGAAACGGATCAATTCCTCACTAAGCATTCTGTTTTTATTACAGTTTAATCATTACTGTAAGCCAAAAGATGTGAAGAACTTATGTTTTTCTTCAATTAAATAGGTAAGGTTGAATATGTTTACCAGACTATTATTAAAAGACTATTACTGAGTAAAAGTAAAGACCTTCTGATACTTTTCTTCATATCACTAATTTCGGAAATTGAACCGATTTATGAACCAGTAGAATGATCGGAGTCGACAACTAAGTCGGATACGGAATTGGAATCGGTTCCGAAAGTGGAATCGGATTCAGAACTGGTTCCGAAAACTGAATCGATTCTCAGCGTCCATCATTTGCGCTTACTCTTTGCATACATTTAGGCGCTAAATGAAAGAAGGTTCTAATCCATAAGCTTACCAGAGCGAAAAGTTGTAATAAACCCTTTCATCACACAGCATAGCTAACAGAGTGTTATCGACCCAAAAGTAGACTTTAAAGTATGCAATCTGCACAACAAAACATTCACGTACAATTAAAACGGGCCAACAAAAATCGCTTCTTTTCTCAATTCAATCGATTTCTACATAAACACACACAAAGCAGCTTGCATTTCACGAGTGCTTACAGCACCCGCATCTTAAATCCAATAGCTTGCAGTTCAAGTTTATTCGGAACAAAGCGAAAAGTGCACAGTTACAGTGCTGCCCGGAAAACCTTGTACAGCTCGGCGTAGGCGGCGAAATCGCGCGTGTACGTAAACTGTTGGAACACATTCTTCGCCTCTTCGAGCGAAGTACGCGTTGCCTCGTCGCTACCCTCGAGTGTTGCTTCCAGCTTGGTCAGCTCGTTTGCCAGTCGCATCAGGAACGCATCGTTACGCTGCTTCGTTTGATTCGCCAGCAACGAGTCCACCACGGCACGGAAAGCTCCGACACGCTGCTCTGCCGTTGGTAGACTTGTCGGAAGGTAAATCATCCTGTTGAAGGCATCCACCGACCATTGGTTCTTGAGCGCCGCGTACAGATCTTTCTCCACGCGCGCATAGTATTCCGGGAAGTCTTGGGCGAACATTAGCACCTCGTGGAAGTTGCCCACAAGGAGCTGCGCCTGCCAGCGTGCCACCACCTTATCCTGATATTCGGCTTGGTCTGGTTTGTAGCGTTCCTCCAGCTGCTTCGCATCTTGCGAGAAAATAATGGCCGGATAGCGATCGTTTTGGTTGTTGGACTTGAGCAGCTGCGCTAGCTGCTTGTACACCTCGACCCGCTCGTCGGCCGCTGGGATTTTGCGGGCGAACTTCAACATCCGGGCCACCATCCGGCTGTTGCCACCGTGGTACTTGTAGCTTTCCTGCATCATCTCCGTCAGCGATGAGTTCACGAGCATCGAGTGAAGCATCAGCGCCCGCTGCATCCGGTTCGACTCCATGCTGGTGAGCAGCAGCTCACGCTGAAGCTGAGCGCCGTACCTCCAGGCAGCTTCCAGCAAACCCTTCTGCTCGTTCACCATGTCCTGCAGGCTCGGGAGATCCGCCCGAAGCGATTCTTGCAACAGGTTCACGCGCGAATTCATTTCCACTATGTACTTCGGCAGCTTTTCGTACATTTCGTTCACCTTAGCGGTACGCTCATCGTGCGCCTGCTTGCACCGTTGCTTCAGCTCCAGATATGCCTGCTCATGCTCCGGTACTACGCACGCCGCACGCTTCGATGTTCCGTTGCAGCTTTTCTCGTGCCAGGCAGTGGTGGCGGCCAACAGATCCTTGTAATGCTTGCCACACGCGTCCA
Organism: Anopheles maculatus; assembly: GCA_002091835.1. Classification (NCBI taxonomy): domain Eukaryota; kingdom Metazoa; phylum Arthropoda; class Insecta; order Diptera; family Culicidae; genus Anopheles; species Anopheles maculatus. The sequence goes on along the minus strand of KZ063420.1, from coordinate 47,214 downwards.
GCTGGTCGGTCGATTCGGGAAACTCGCTCGCCCGGCCCGATACGAGGCTTAGCCCAAAGGCGCACACAACGAAGCTTACGGTCAGTGGAGTCATTGTGCAACTGCTGTTTGGCTGTGTGATACAACCGGAAGTGAATCTGGCCAAGGTTTTATACGCGCCCAACGGTTCACTACTATTGAAACAGGTTGAGGTGTCGCAATATATAAATGATTTATTTGGCAAAGTATATTAGTGACTGTCAATCGTGACGGGGCAACAACAGTTTGCCTGTATCCGAAGGACCGAACAGATCCGGTGTAGAGCACACTGGTGAATGTAAAGCGACGCTTTGCCGGCTAGTAACAACCAACCTTGCGTCAACGAGAAGAAGATTAATTACCCGACATCTATCAACACGATTTGCCGGAGGCAAATGTGCACAACTGCCAACGGCTTATAAGACTGTACGAGGCAACCCGCTCGACACGCTAGTTTCCACAATGGTTTCGCCGGTTGCAAGACTATGGACGATGGTGCTGCTACTAGCCGCCCTGCACAAATGTGACCAAGCCGCGGTTAGTGAGCGACCACCGACGCCGGCATCGAGTTCCTGCCTGTTCGAGGCGGGTGCCGTTTTTGGCGCGCCACCGATCACATGCCAGCCGCTGGTCGCCTGCAACGGAGAGCAGATCCTGAAAACCTACCTGAAGATCAACGAAAACTGTCGCATCAAAGCCTCCGCACGGTTGCACGAGCGAGAACATTTTATGGCCCGCCTCAACTACTGGCAAGACGATCATGCCTTCCTGTACGGTACTATCGTGAAGGCACACGCATCCCACCAGATCGTGCTCGACATGGAGCGTCAGGTGGAGGTCTCCACAAAGCTGGTGGACGAGCTTAACCGGAAGCTGTTCATCTACAGCATCGAGGCGGGCCGTATCGAGGATGCGCTGCTGCTATACGTCACGGCGAAGGACCAGTGGAAGCCGCAGCAGATACTGGACGAGATGCAGCGTAACCCGAGCGGTGTTAACGAGGTGCTCGCGCTGCATATGCTCGAGTTTGTGCGGGCTCTGCCGATCAAGAGTTTGCGGGTCGAAATGTACAAAGCGATAATGGCCTTTCTGCGTCGCAACAACCTCAACAGTACCTACGTATCGCTACTGTACGCCGGGGACGTGATTGCCTGCTTTACCACCGAGAAGGACAAGAAGGATTACCTATCTCTACCGTACGGCGTACTGTTGCACGCTCTTCGCAATCAGCTCCGTAATCTGGAGTTCGATTTTAATGTCTGGCTGGCGAACAAATATCCCCGCTACTACACACAATTTTTAACGGAAATCTTCTTCTTCTCGCCGGCCCACTGGCCAAAGATCGAAAAACGGCGCCTGTTTGAGATAGCGAGCCTGTTCAAGGCGAAGGGTCACCGGTTCCAGGTGATTGAGCAGTTCCTGAAATTCGCCAAGCAGTACGACAGCCGTAACGTTGCGAAGCTGGTCGAGACACTGCCTACGCTGGCGCTCGAGGTGGACAAGCTTCGCCGAACGGTTGAGCAAACTGGCAACCATAAGAAGGAGGTGGATCAGATCAAATCACTGCAAGATCGCTTCAAGATGACCGTTTGGAATAGGCGAAACCATCGAGAGTACCTCCACATCATCCAGACGGAAGGCAAGTTCGGTAAGAAGTATAAGGAATTGGAGAGCAAAGGATGAGAAGCGTACCGACCCGCTAATACGAGGCAAAATACAGATGTATCTTCGGGGTTCCGATGCAAGCATAATGGTTTGTGTTCAGGTGATCTTTTTTTTCTGATGACACCCCACTTGCTCATAACCCCCTACAACTATCCCAATATTTGCGCTTCATTGTGAGATTGTTTGCCAATCTTTACCACCTACATAAATCTGTGCTACAAGCGCTCACCGATGCGGCATATAAATGGCGACTTTAACCTGTCGGAGGGATTAAGTCTTTGCCAGTCCTTTAGCAAGGGTCGCCCAGTAAATCGAGACAAACCGAGAGATGCCTTCGCGTGTCGCAGTACTCTCACTGCTGGTCCACACTTTGCTCTGGACAGTGTCACACGCCAACGAGGGTCTCGATTATGAGGACCCGTTTGAAGACGAACCGGCCCAGTGTCAGATAACCGTAACACCGGACATGATGACCTCCCTGGCCAACACCCTGCAAACCGATGTACGCTGTGACGCAGATCTTTGGGGCAACATTCTTCTCCAGTATCATCTAACGCAGGAAAACCTAACCAATTGTATGCAGCGCACTAGCAACGACGACGACTCTTCCAACGTTTTCTGTCAGCAGCTGCTAGACGATGTGCAGCGCCAGATGGAGCAGGAACATCGTGCGCATTCGGCCGAGCTAGAGAAAAAGCTACACGCCGCACAACGGGAAGCCCAGGCACATCAAGACGAGAAGGTGCTGCTGGGCAAAAGGCTGGATCGTCTGCTTAGCGAGCGTGCCGAGCTGGTGCTGGACCTGCTGCTAGCTAACATAGCGATCGGTGACATCAAGCAGGCGGTCGTCTACTATCGTCAGTATCCCGCTCAACCCTCGCCGAACAAGCTGCACGAACAGATCGTACGGTCCGTGTATCGCGTCACGATGTACCAAGACCAGCGACTGCTCAACTTGATCAACTTCGTGCGTAGTGTCGACAGTACCGTGGAGAAGCTCGCCCTCTACCGGCTCATGCTGGTCGAGATACAGAAGCGTCCGGTTCAGCGCAACGGGTACATTGCGGCGGTGTTTGCACTCAACGTGAAAGCCGACCTCAATGTCTACAAAACCGACCCGAAGCTCTACACCGATCTGATGGTACCGCTCGAGACGCTCTGGAAGGGTCAGCTCGCGGACGGAAAGTACGGTGCGGTTATCGAGTTCGCCACCCGACAGCCGAAATATTTCGAACAGATGCAAACAACCCTAGCAACAGTCGATAAAGCCAAATGGGGTACGCTAAAGTTTGACAAGTTTGTACCGTACCTGAATTCACTGCCACAGCCAGCACAGCGCGTCGCCGCGTTAGGCCGAATCTTGGACCAGATCATGGAACACAGCAAACGAGACCCGCTAAAGCATCTGGTGCAGACGGCAAAACAGCTAGACATTTGTGAAACGTTTGTCAACAAGCACAAGGCAGATGCGAAGGTGAAACGCACCCTCGAAGAGCTGAAGAGTAAGTTTGCAAAGTTTACCGCCGGAAGGGACTACAAATTTTATTTGAACGAGTCGCGCAAATCATCGGGATAGGACACGGAGTTATAGAAGAAAAAATCTTTATCAGCACAATTAATTACACCGTAGTTGTAGCATGAGATGTAGCACCATTAAATAAACAGCACACACGATGTATCGAGACAACGCATTTCGTTGAAAGCTTTGTTTTATGAGAGCGTTTTCCTGGAGTCGCACACAGTTCGCATTACTTCTGCATGGCGTAGCATCTCTTGCCAGATGGAGCATATCACGTGAGCAAATAAGAAACACCCGTCTGTTTGCTTAAGAATTTCTGCAACGTACCAATATTGACACAACAATCAATCACTGCTTGTGTTTACCGAGCCACTGGGTATATGTAGCGGGTGCTCTATACCAGCGTTTCAGTTTTATTTCTCTTGTTGAGAGCTTCCAACACTTGTATGTACACAAACAGATACAGCTGGTGACAATGGGTTCCAACGCCCGGCCCACCATCGTCCTGTGCCTGTCACTAGTCTCGATGGCAATTCCCGCACTGAGTGAAGCCGTTGCAAGTCTACCATGCAAAGTCCAAGTCACGAACAATATGATGACACGACTGCTGAAAACGAACCGTACCGAGGGCGAATGTGCGGAGACGTGGACCAGTCTCCAGGCGTACCTTGAACAAATCACCCAAAACCTGACCGAATGTATGCAGCGCGAAGTGTCTGCCCAAGCGTCGGACGCAGCGGCCACTGCCTGCCAGCCACTGTTTGAAAAGCTCGAGCAACAATCGGAAGAAATCCGTCGCCAGATCAACACCGACATGCAGGACAAACTGCTGCACGAGCAGATCGAAATAGCCAAGGCAAAGAACGCAATCGAACGAATCAAGAAGGAGCTAAAAACCGTGCAAGCCGAGTTTAAAGGGTACTATCAGCAGCTGCTGCTGATCTACATCGATGCAGGTGATATACGGCGTGCACTGCGCTACTATCATCGGTTGGTGTTCCTGAAGGAAGGTAACCTACCGGCAACCATCCTGGGGTTCGTCTACGTCTCGCCAAAGCACGAAAACCGACGGCTAGAGAACTTGCTAGCTCTCGTGAAACGGTTGCCGACCCCGGACGAGCAAATGACACTGTACAAACTGATCCAGCCCCAGGTCATGAACCGTACCACGCAACATTACAGCTTTCTCGGGATGCTCGCCGCTCTCGATATGGACCGGTTCATCAAGGAAAAGGAGGAAAGCGAATTTAAGAAGCTGCGTGACACCATGTACATGCACGTTATGAAGCATTGGAAGTTCCAAATGTTGGGCGGTAAATTCCAGGACGTGGTGGCGTTCGCCAAAAAGTATCCGGACTTGTACGACAGGATCGCTGCCCGTATGGCATTCGTGCAACCACAGTACTGGTACAAGTTTAGCTACAGCCAGTTTGTGACGTTCCCGAATCTACTGCCACGGCCCAATCACCGGTTGGCAGCTTTCCGGGAGATATTGCGGCAGGTCAAGCAGAGAAACAAACACCACTTCCCGTACTATCTTGCAAAGCTTGCCAAGCAGGTAGATATCTGTGAGCAGTACATCAAGAAGGAGCGCAACGAGCTGGACGGTAAGGAGGAACTGATCAAGCTGAAGACGCAGTTTTCGGACTTTGATAAAAGCAACGGCTACGATTACTATCTCAAGAATGTGGATAAACTGACAAAGACTAAACCACCGATACCGGGTAACAGCAACAGACCTAAAACTAGGGGTGGTCTTACTGGGCGTCGTTGATTCTAATGCTAATCTCGATACATCGTGTAAAAATTCAATAAAGGCGTAGGTTACGAACATCAATAAAACATCTGTTCATTGTACAGCTAGGAAAGAAATGGTTACTTTTATTTACCGATTGCATAACTTTAGGCGTACTCCCTCGATGTTGAAGTTGGTTAAGATTGCTCATCTGGTTAAACATTTACTCGCGATTATTTGTACTGCTCATGCTCATTGCGTTTACTTTTCTGTATTTCGTAACATCTCCTACGCCAGCTGTATTGCGTCGTCGCAGTCAATATAAAATAAATCACACTGCAACTCATGTTAGGAGTCGAGTTTTGCTGGGATTTGCGAGCCGAGCTAGCTAAGGAAAGTCCGCATAAAATGAGAACTTTCATCGTAGTTCTCTCGGCCGTGTTTGTAGCGGGAACACCTGCGAAAGACTGTGTGATCAACGTTAGCGAGAATATGGTGAGACGGTTATCCGATTCCAAAGGCATCGGTGTACCGTGTAAGCTGATGTGGGACAATCTACTGCTTCGCGTGCGCTACACACACGATAATCTGACCGCCTGTCAGGATCGTGAATCCACTGCCAACCCAAAGGAACCGTCCACAGTCGACTGTCAGCGGCAGCTCGAGGATGCGAAGCTAGAGATACAGGGTGATTACAACTACTACAGCGCCACAATGGCGAAGAAGGTTCAACTAAACGAGTGGGATACGATACGGTTCAAGCGAGAGCAAGCTGCTCTGCAGAACGAAATCCAAAAAATTAACACCGAGTCTGAGTCGATGCACAGGGAACTCATCTTCCTGAACATTCGTGCCGGCTCGATTAAGCAAGCGCTCAGATACTATCATCGCTACCTTCAGGGTAAACGGCCCGGGCAGCTGCTGCAAGATCTCGTCGATTGGGTGTACCGTGAGCCAGCGCAGGATAACGAGCGGTTACGTCAGTTGCTAGACTTTACGCGACAGCTGCCCAACCCTAGCGTGAAGCTTACCGTGTACCACCTGATCCACACGGCTATGAACAACCACCCGAACCAACATGACAGCTACCTGGCGATGATTGTGGCACTGGACGTTGGGCGTATCGCGTACCAGAACGCAACGCAGAACAATCTCGTCGCGCGTCAGCTGTATCTGGACATTTTCCAACCAGCACTGGCCTATCTGAAGCGGGTCGTAGAGTCGGGCAACTATGACGAGCTAGTTACGTTCGCCACGACACATCCGGCCCATTTCGAGCAGGTCGAAACCCGACTCGCCACTTGCCACTTGCCAAACAGCGCCTGGAAGCGTTCCGTATGCTGGTGCTGCAAATCAAGCAGCGAAATAAGACCAACTTTGACGACCGACTGGTGCAGGTAGCGCGAGAACTCGAACAGTGTGAAGAGTTCGTTCGGCACGGTAAGAACGATCCCATCGATCTGGACAACCTGCGCACTGTGAAAGCGTTGTTCTCTAAGCTTGATCCCAGCCGAGAGTACGACCATTACTTGGAGCGGGCGAAAAAGCAGTAAGGATAAGGAAGGCAGACCGCACCATTGCACTCTCAAGGCTCCCAAGGATCAGTCACATCCTGCTACACTACGGTAAAGTCTCACCTACTGCACAATAAATATCCTGCGTACTATTCGTCTAGGAATTTGTTTATTTGTCTATTCTCAATGTCTGAAACTATGGGTTTAACAATGTAATTTCTTATTTACTAAGAAAGGAGGAACGCCAATGGAATAGGACCGAGATAAATTAGTTAACGCGCTTAAATGCAATGCATGCTCTCAACCAGGGATCATTCTGACCAAAGACTGAGTGCCGAGAGGGACTAAAGGTAGGAGGTCTGTTACGAAGACGACGTGAAGGAACATATAGGGGTATAGAGGAAAGAAGAGAAGGAACGTCGAATTCAGAGGACAGGATACAGGCAATGAAGTAAGACTGCGCTTGCGAATGACGGGTTCTGATTTCAGTCAGACCAAGCATTCGACAGCGGAGGGAATAAGAGGGTACAGGAGTTGTTGTTGCTGCGATTATTTTTTACGAGGCTTTTTGGCATACGCCTCTCTATTATTATAGCATATCATAAATTAGCTGGTAACCTCACTGTACTGAAAAAAATAAATAAATGGAAGATTAGATTAATAGGAACATACAAGCAAATTTCGGAGTACAAGTTCACCTCCTTTAAAAAATTCAACAGTTTCTTCGTCTCCTCAACATCATACTTAGATGGTGCTCTCGTAGATGGTGTTTGATCCTTTCATTGGAATATCCATGGCATTCCATTAATAGGTGTTGTACTGTAACTTCAAGACCACAGAACTGACATATCAACGGTGATTCGTTCCTCAAACGGTGTGTGTGGGTCAACCACGTATGTCCAATTCTTAGCCTTGTGATCACCCTCTGATCCTGTTGGTTCGGTGGATCGATCCAAGGTGCCACTGTCTGCTTAATCTTTTTCAGGTGGCCCAAGGATGCTGAACTCCATATATTTTGCCAGCTTTGTTGAACCACTGCTTTGCACCAGACCAGAGCATCGGTTCTGGTGAAGGCGCCTTCTAGCTGATCCAAATCACGTCTTTCCTCGTTTGCGAGATGGTCAGCTTTTTCGTTCCCGTTTATACCCATGTGTCCTGGTATCGAACAGAGGACGAGCCTTCTGTCTTTCATGATGGTGTCGATCGCTGGAACGTGGGAGTTATGACAGGAGCTCTTCTCCAGTGCTTTCAGCACACTTCAGCACTATCAGTAAAGCTGACGTTAGGTCTGTCCGCTGCAGTGGCTTCTTCTGTTGCAATTATGATGGCAATAGCTTCTGCTGAGAATACAGACGTATTATCAGGAAGCTTTAGCTCCTCTGTACCCTCTCTATTCTCTGCATAGCGGTCACTCCAGATGGGGTCCAGACAATGCTGGCATAATCCCAGACCGAACGAACCCGGAATGATTTTTGGTGGTTGCGAAAACCGACGTTTGACTCGCTCCCAAACTGGTCCAGATTTAACGCAATATGCCGATTGCCTACCTTTCAGGCGCCCGGAGCACACCCAATACATTGTATTAATTTTATTGTTTTTCTTTATTTCCGGTCCAGTTTGTTGGCACCGAGCAGCACCAGTTGTTGCCCTTGACCGTACGAAAATACGCAAACACACACGCACTGTTGGATAGAGCGAGAGAGAGAGAGAGAGAGTGAGAGCAATCGATACCGGAAAGCACGAACCTACTGAGCCTGGAAGTTGGCTCCATCATGCCAACGGTGGGGTTTTTTTTTTTTGGGTGAAACGATCTACGGCTATTGTTATTATTTTCCAATTGCTCACTTTGCTCGATTTCTTCCAGACGAACGTTCACTCAACTCAACCAAACCCCCATCACCTTCTTCCCCTCCCTCTCCACCAATCAAACCCCCGGTATTGGCCTTTCGGCGCCTGGATTGCGGTAATTTATTGCGATTTGAAATTAATTTATGTCATCGGTGATATTACTTCCCGTGCCAATTTTGTCTAGTCTTTGGCGTGCGTACCGGTCGGCGAAAAGACTGCGCGCGTACGCCAAGCCGAGCGCCGTCCCAATAGAATTCCCAAAGCCCAAAACGGAAGGCTGAAACGGAACGAAACAGAATAGCCGCACACACCACCAGTGCTAGCAAAAAAACAAGCACAAACACACACAAACAGCAATCCCGCCGAATCGTAACGGACGCGATTGTGTCGTACAGGAAATTGGTTCGTTCGGTGAAAATGAGCAGAATCTTGATTCGTGTATCCCGGGACCCGGAACGTTACCGGGATGAAGATGAGCTTTTGCCGGTGCTTCCTCATCGATGCTCTACAGCCCCTACTGGAGGGGTTTTCTCCGGCGTTTTCTTTTCGCCTACCGCCGTGCGCTCTCGAGTGAAATCGATAATCGGCCATTAAACTTTAAGCAGCACCCGGGACTTTACGTACACCGGTGAAGCGAGCGATGCGAACGTAATAAATCTTCGATTCGCTAGCGTTTCTTTTTCTTTCCCCCTTTTTTTCCCGGACGTTGGGCGCACTTCCCGAGTGTAACCGCCCGGCACGCCGGCCAAAACCGTTCGCTCGGACCGAACCCGAGTGGACGCACGTTTCGGGTGGATTGGTTTTTGGGGCGAGTATTTCCTTTGCTTCAATCTTGCTCCTGCTGTTGGCTGGCGTGTGAAGTTTCGGGGGGAGAATTTATGATTCTGAACTCTCCGCACCGGGACACGGGATGGGACCGAGCTGCTGTCGGCGGATCGATTCGATCCACTCACCGCCGACGACGAGAACATTGATTGCCTTTTAACATATTGAATACGGCGCCAGCCCGCTGACAGCCAACGGTCGCTGCTTCACTTGCCCTTTGCTGGTTGGTTTTTTTTTGGGGGGCGAAAGGGACGCAACGACATTTGGCGATTCAATAAAAACGATACTGTAACTTTTTCTCTCGCCAGTTACCCGTTGACGGTGCGCCATTTCACGGCACGCTGGCTGGAAATCTTAATCCGTCTGTGCTCGCTGTGCTCGCGGCGTCGATCGCAAATCGCTCGGACGCTCGGACCGGTGCGTGTGTTTGTGTGCGGTTGATTAAACACAGCCAAAATCGATTGATTCACTCAGTTTCTTGGTGCAATGCGAGCCGGGAGAATGAAACATTAATAGAAGGAAATTACGAACATCATAATAATGACATCAGCCCGTAAGACATGGAGCGAATAAAGTTTGTAAAAGATTGGTAGAAAAGTTAAGCTTGATCATGACGGTTGGGATTCGCGGAAAGCCGAATAATCAGTCGGCATTTGAGTGCGCCTAAATTTATACAATTCGGTTCACTGTATAGTCTTGCGTTTCAATCTAACTAATGATTTAAGTGAATTGACGAATTTATCATGCTCTGTAATACTTAATGACGTCCGTTCGAGACCCGACAATCAATTACTCACCACAAGTTCAACCTAAAAAGTACGTTCTTTAAATACTCGACAATTTATTCTGCGCGGCAACGCACGCTATTCACTCCAAGGGCTCGAAGGCTCTTAACATGCTGCTCTTTACTGCCAAAGCGCGAGATTATTAGGGAGAGTATCTGTTGACCAACAACAGCGCTACAATAGCTTCGTGTTCTTTGCATACACCAACAGTCCTGGATATCGCTACTGGTCTAGCGCCATCGTCTGTAGACATTTTAAAATAGCTATAGGGGACGGTTCGCTCGGTGCCATTCTCATGACATGACTATCCCATCAAGGCCTGTTCAATCCAATTCGCTGCACGATGGTGTGTTCAAATCTCGTATGGCACTATCTATGGCTTAGGCCAAAAACTCTATTAAGACTATAAATACGTCATGACAGATGTTTTGAGTGGAGATGTTTCCTCAGACAGTAGTACGACTGGATTGCCAGCACCCTTACCACGTATCCCAACAACTATGTTGTTGTCAGTCCTGACTCTAGACCAAAGAGAGGTGAAGTTTTAGATGACTTCAAAGGTGCGAAAGGTATTTTCTTTCCAGGTTAGGAATGAGAGAGCACTTTTACTTTACTAACGATGATCCTTAAGTCGTTCTCTCTCTAGCTTCATTGTGAGAGCTCTCTCATTTCGTTGTGAGAGCTCTCATTTCGATTTCTCTCTAGTCATCGCTGAATTTGGTAGTTCGCGTTTCGCTCTGTTCGTAGTCGGTAGCGAACACCTGCAACAGAGGAGAGTCTCAAACCAGCGTCTATGTCGTCAGCGTAAGTCAGGATCTAGGAATCAAATCAAACATGGTCACAGAAGTTTCCACACTCGAGTCTCGGTTGACTCTCTCTAGCTGCAGATGGTAGAGCCGACAGACAATCCCATCTCCCTGGTACAGGCCCTTGATTGTCGCCTGTTAAGCTTATCTGGTATCCTAAATGAGCTCATTGTTCTTCTTCTTCTTTCTTGGCCTAACGACCTCTTAGGTCATGCCTGCCATTTCTGGCTTACAAGACTTATTGTTACCACATAGTTGGATAGTCAATCCTCACTATGGGGGAACGGCCCAGATGAGACTTGAACTCCGGTCCTGCCGTGTGAAGACCGGCGCCGCTGTCGCATCTACCACCGGGCCGCCCCACATTGTCATTGAGCTCATTGTCTAGCTTGTTATTTTGCCATTCTCCCCAAGATTTGACTCATGGTGAATATCTAGAAGAGCGGTTGACTTCCTGTTTCGTAATCTTTTCTGATAGTTGCCTACTTATCTCTTCAACGCATACGACAAGTTGATCTTGTACTTCCAGGTAGAAGATCTTGAGCGATATAAAACACCCTAATACCCCCTCAAGATAACCTTGTTGTTCTTGAGCCGACGGATAGTCTTTAATGTTTCCTCAATGCTAGGTGATAAAAGCATCATATAATCTACTTGTGAAATGACAATAACTTACCATAACACTTCCCATCATAAGTAGACCTCTGACAGATAACTAACCAGATCTCTATCCTTATATCGACCTAATGTGGCCCTGGTTCGGATACTTTTCTACATTGGTATTGGCACAATGTCATGGTGTTATAGTTATTTGCTGATAGTAGAGCCTCACCTAGGATCAAATATGTACGGCTCTGTTAAACGCTACGAAATAAATACCATTCTCTTTAAATTCGACCGACTCGTTGTATTAACTCGCATCGTCTGTATCTAGCCAAATATAACATAAGATAACATCCAAGGCTAGTGCACTGATCAACTTGCACATTTTAAGAAGAATATAATGAGGGGAATTCGATGTGCTTCCAGGGTTATAGTATCATACTTATAGAAATATATACTGATTCAGCCTGTTCTGTTCGAAATGTTTGTTGGGTTGCGCCCAACATTTCTGGCCATGTTTACGCCCACAAGGTAGGCTATCGTTATTGCGGCTTATGTCCTTTTTATTACGACGCTACCGCACATTGCTATCGATGGTGACACTGGCTTACAATGTTCATTTACCACACGCGCACACACACACACACACGCGCATACACCCACGTTAATATACGCGAACCGAGTTTTATTCTATCGTAAAGCTTTCCCTGTCATTAAACGGAAAAGGGCTTTTTTCTTTGCTGATCAAAAGCAGCAGCCCGTCCGGATCCGACAATCTGGAAGCACAACACTTACCCGCGTGAGTGACATCCGTGCACACACACTCACACACACACACACTCACACAAGTGAACGTAAAACGCATCGCGCCCTATCTCCGGGTCAAACAAACGCGTTCGCATCTTCCGGCTAACGCTTCAACGTGGTGGAAGTAATGACTTCATGTATGCAAATGATTCATAACGCATAACGCCGCACCGAGCGGTCGGCCGACCGTGTGCAGCAATATGGTTCAACCAGCCGGGCAATGATTATTGCACCCGGTGGGCGCTCTGCTTTTAATGTGCGACTAAAGCACTGAGAGTGAAGCGCACGGGTGACGGCCAGAACTTACCCGAGCGTGCAGCGTTTCATCCGCTTTTTCTCGCTGGTTTTCCCGCTGCAAGGTTCGGGATGGTTTGCCCATAATGAGATGATAATAATCGTTTTGCACTGCGACGCTGCGACATCGGCACTGAAGGTGAAGCACAAATCTGTGAATTCAGCAAATAAAAGTCCGACGAGAAGGAGAAGGACACGCGCACACACACACACACACAAAAACACTGCCGAGACATTCAAGTAAGCGACGCCGTCCCTAACCTGCACGGTTAATGGTTTTTGAAACTTTCACACAGCTTTCTGGCGGTCCGAAAACACCACCAACCATCTAATAAAGCGGACCGAACGGGGTGTAATTATAATGTCATTTAATTCAATTACGCCGCTGTTCCTTCAAACAAACAAACGCACTCCAGCTCCAGCCAGGAAGTCCCGGGGGGGGCCGAACGCTGGAGATTACGTTGCTCCAACGATCTGACCACAGACGCAACCGGACAGAAGGTTTTGCCCACGATTTACGTCACAAAACTGGTGCGAGCTGGAGTTCGTGCGGCACAGAAAACCCCACGCACAAAAGTGACCGAAACTGTTTGAACGGTTTCGTTTGTGCAGGTGCGAAATCCGAACCCCATTTAGCAACTTCGACGGAAAGCGATGCAGCACTGAAGAGGGCCAGAAGATTGCCGGACTCTTCGTGAGGTATGCTGTTTTGGAATTGGGTTTCGATTCGGTTCGAATTTTATTTTCCTCTCGTAAGGGGTTTTCGGATTTTTAAACGTTCTGTTGGGGAGGGGGATGGCTCAAACTTAGCTATTTTACACCCGGAGCTCTTGCGAGGCTCCCTAATCGATAATTCCACTTCAGCGAAGTACCTGGTTCTCGGAAGCGAAACGAACCGAACGCTTAATCAAACACTTCGCCGGAAACCAGATTACTGGACATAATTTCTAAAGTCACTCGCATTCATTGGAATTCAATTTCCAGAGCACTTCCCAGGCACAAGTTCTTTACTTTACTTTTTAAGGGGGTTAGTTTTTTTTTTTTCTTGTACCACCAAGATACGGATATTCAAGAGAATTCCCTCCGAATGATTGGAGTGTATTTCGCAAAAGTAAATAAGCTAAACATACTGAGTGAGCATCAGTATACGGTAGATACAACAGATACTGCTGCTGTTTTAATTAAATGCAATTCACACAAAAACACACACACACACACGAAATCGACGGGCTTTGTGTGCAGGGGCGTAAAAAATTGTGAACCGCACACCTCGAGCGACACAGAGACAGAGCAATTGGGAGCTGAATCCGGAAATTCAGTTATCCTGTTCTTGGTACGCCCCGGTTGGTCAGTTAACTTTTTAATTGTAATTGTACAAGCATGCTGTTAAAACTTGCTCCGAGCTCCGGTCGCCTGCCACCGGTCACGTATCGGTGCCACAGTCAACCAACACTCGCTGTTCCGTGGCCAGTACCAGAGCTGTGCCGGTAGCAGATGCTAATTCATTACAGCTGTAGTTTCCGACCATGCTAAACTGGACAATGTTAAGCACCGGTCAACAGTGCTAAATTAGTGTATTGTCTTTCGCACTGTTTTGTTCCGGGAACGGCAGACCTTTGACATATGGAGAGCTGTCAATTTTATGGTGTAAATTCCGGGATTCTTGGATTGAACACTTTATCTGGTCTTTAATTTGTTTTAATTCATACAAAACTAGTTTGTAAACACTTATGAAATTCTTTCTTGTGCACGTGTCGAGAATAGTGATGGGAAATATGAATCTCACTAGGGATTCGAATTTTCGAATGACATGATAAAACAGAAAGCAAAAACACAGCCAGATGCTCACTGCAAAACAGCCAATGGGTTAACAACACAGTCTAATCGAATCGATTCCTGATAAAACGCAGGCAATCAAGTATACGTGGAAGCCGAATCTCAGTTGAATCGCAATAAATACAAGAAAGATCCAATTCAACAAGAATTCCAATCCGATCGAATCCTCATCGAATCCAAATCCGATCGAATCCCAGTCGGATCGAATCCGTATCGAATCTCAATCCGATCGAATCTCTAGCGAATCCTTATTGAATCCCAATCCGATCGAATCCCTTTCGAATCCCAGGAGGACCGAATCCCAAACGAATTCCAGGAGGATCGAATCCCAACCCAGGAGGATCGAATTCGTCAAATGGGATCCAATAGATTCGAATCTTTCAAGGGATCGAATCTTCGAATCTTCCGAGTCTCGAATCTCCCAACACTAGTCGAGACACTTTCTCTAGAATGTTTGGTGCGTAACACGGTGAGCTGTCAATTTTGTTGCACATTGTGTTTTCCGAGTGGTCAAAATAACGATAAATTAGTACTCAAATCGGCATTTCAACAAATGACGCACCCTGAAAAATGTTTGACATTTTCCTAATGGTACCTTTCGTCGATGTCTGGGACAATGTTTGATACGAATGTGTTCCAAGTCTTCGAGGTAGCATAGTGGTAAGATTGTTTACCCGACAGTCTATCAATAAAGAGTAGATGACGCCCTGCCGTCAAACGAAGAGCTTATTATTGAGTAGAGAGGGCTTACTTTCAAAATTTAGCCTGATTTTTGTTTTAGTTGTGATTTGCAAGTTATGCTTAGTCGTTGGCTAAGGTAACCTTGGTTTTTTACAATTCTCGATCAACTCTTATCACACGCGAAGCTCAACTAGTTAGTAATTGTTCTGACTTTCGACTCCGTCCTTATATTTCCTATCCCTCATTTATAGTCTTTATCAATCCTAACGCTATCGTCCCAACAACCAATCAGCAGCCGCGATGTCGTCATATACTCGATGCTTCCGGCCGATGAGTTCGATAGTGTTCCCACGTGATGGATATTCCGGCTTCCGGATGTCTCGAAATAGGGAGAATGCCTCGCCCAATATTCCGTGTTATCTAGGAATGTCTGACGTCATCGAAGGGAGTAGCTCCATCCACCAAACGATGCGATTGATGTGAAGTGGCGTAGATCGATGTGATCGTTTTTTAATGTCTTCATCCGTTGAACGATGTGATCGAAGGGAAGTCTCCGTCCACATTCTCAGACACTGACTACATCCAAAGGGAATTTGGATGATCTTCTGTCCGAATCAATAACTCCACCAGGATGTCCGCGTTACGTGCATACTGTTCGACGTTTATCGCATAGTGAACATACATCTTCAACTGAGGACCTTCTCGAGTCTTTTTCCCTACTTCCTCAACTTCTAGGAGACACCTTTCTTAAAACGCGAATTATGTTTCTTGTACGCTCGATCTTTGGGAATCCGCAATTTCGCCATTAAATGCAATGCAATTTATTTAAAATTGCTAAACCCATAAAATGTTACTGTGTCAAATGAAGGCTTCCTGCTGTGTGCTGTGTCACCACCATCACCACAACCAACCCCAGTCTCGCCTAATCCGTTTCCCCATAATCCCGAATAACGCAAACTTCCGCCAACATTTGATGGTGGGTGCCGGCTAGTTTTCATCCCGCACACACTTCGGCATCAATCAAAAACGAGTTAACGCGCCACCGACTTGCCACGCTAATCAATTATCTTAGATTTTACCCTACCGCCACGGCGCGATTACCGCCGTGGACGTCGCGCGCGCTCAAATGTCGGTAACACTTTCTCATTATCAGCACAGCTGCAGGGGGTCCGATGAGCGCTCTAATCGCACAAATTGGCCTCGGACCAATTAAAGGGCCCGGCGGACGGCGACGACGGTAGCCGGCCTTTTTCCGGGTTTTGCTTATCCGGGCGGAGGTTCCGCGCGAATATAATTTTATTAGCGTTGTAGCAGCGTGTTTTGTCTATAAACTCGGGCTGCCGCCCGGTGCGAGGGACATTCTTCAGACAATCGTTTCGCGATCACCGAACGCACTAATTTGATGGAATTAATATTCATTTTGCGTTATCATCCGTTACTTCGGCGATGGTGCGGCCATCCTCGCTGAAAGGAAAGTGAAACACCGAGCTAAGCGACCGTTTTGCTGCGGATGGTAACTGTCAGGCTGGGATGCGTTAATTTATGAACATCGTTTAGGAATGTAGTTACTGTTGCTGGAAAGTTAATCTTTATACATCCTTCAGCTAACCTTTCGGCAATTTATTACCCGTGCCGAAGCTCGGGCATGGGTGTGAAGAATCGTACCGAAAGTGAAGTTCTTAGAATGGCTGCTTTGCACAACATTGATTGCAAACCTTTGCGCATTGCGGAGATGCGTCAGACGTTGTTTCACTCTAGATTTTATCCATTTTGTTTTTATCTGCCTGCCAGTATGCAATCTGCTTTACAAAGCGTTCTCTTTCGGTGCTACAACCGGCTTGAGCCTTAAAGTATGCAAATTGCTTGACAACAGCTTTAAAATCTAACTATAGACTCTATGGTAAACTAATGTTTTGTATGATTTAATTGAAGTTAAACAAAAAATCTGATTTAAGGTTTGTTAATGGACATTTCTGGAGCTTCTTTTGCAACGGTTTGCTCAAGTCACCGACGTAAACAATCGAGTTTATTAAAATAATAACTATAAAATAGGTAATACTGTCCTAATTTCCATTTCACACTGGTATCTAGCCTTTTGCTGTAATTCCTTGACGTTTTAGCTCAACTATTCTGACAAATGTATGCAAATTTGTGACGCGCTTGGTGTACCACGCAGTATGTATCTGGGTCGGTTTAACTGCTGACACTGCTCGTCTCTTTAACAGAAGGTGGGGTTTTTTCAGTTTTCCATGCTTAAAATTATAACAGACTCTACTGATGGCAAACTTTTCCGCAACGCGGAAAATGGACAGTTTTTTTCCCCCATTTTGCTTACATTTGCCTTACAGTATGCAATTTGCCTCACAAACCACTCGCCTTCTGCTCGAAGACCTCGCTTAAGCCTTAAAGTATGCAATTTGCTTGACAAAGCGTTCAAATCTAACGTGATTTTATGTTTCCCGATTCCGTTTGAGGCCGTTTTCAATCGAAACAAGGCGTTCGTCTGAAGCGTGTTGAACGCATAAATTGGATTCTTGATCGAACGACGTCTCAGCATCAAACTGACTACCCAACGACAACAACAAAAAAAGGAACTATGATTATTTGCGTGCGGCAAGATAATTTCCCCATTAACAGTGTGTCTTTGTGCCGAGCTCATCAAGACGACGCTATGAAGAGAGCACAAGCACACCCATTCGGTTCGACTGCCTTACAGAACCAATCTTCGCATCGACATGTAGATTCCGATCTTTGCCGCCCATCCAGCCCGGTACTTTTGTAGCGTCCTTTATGTTTGTATCGCACAATAAATCCTTCTCTCAGTATCATTCCACCGCGCACACACGCACACACACACGAGGGAACGCAAGTGAATCAGTTCATTATGGAAATGAAAGCCACTCATCAAGCAGCCGTAGTCGTCGCCGCCAGCGGGTCTGCCCCAAATACCGAATGTCCTGGCATCTATCATTTCCATCTGACGCACTGGTCCGAACACTGGTGCGGGCCCACTGCGTACGTGCATGTTCATTTGGATCGCATCCCGGAGTTCTGGGTTTTCCCCGCATTGCTCACTGCGACCCTTTACCGGCCGCGGGGAGTCCGATGACAAATTGTCTCCTGCTCCGTCCCTGGTACGGTGCACGGAATGCGCAAGCATCGTTCACACGTTCTTCCCGTGCAGCCGAATGCTGTGGTTAGCGACCGTGCCCAACTTCATCGCTACATCGCCCCACGGGAAACGTTGATGCGGCACTGTGTGTGTGTGTGTGTGTGTTGTGTGTGTGTGTGTGTGTGTAATTTCGGGCATTTGTTTTCACCTAACGAACGGGGCCAGGGTTTTGTGTGACGGACGAGTGCGCGTTGCTTGTTGCTGATTTCGACAGCGGCAGTCCCATTCCTTCGAAGGAGATTGGGCTCCGTACTCGGCGCCAAACCTCCGTTATCGCACGATCCCAGCAATGTCGTCGTCGTCGCCATCGTCGGCCGGGTAAGAACGAGCATTTATCAGCATCAAATCACGCGTCGCATATGCTAAAGACGTTGACGGGTGTGCATGCATGTTGGGCATGTTGGGCCTGTGTGCAAGGACCGCCCGAAAGCCTGCTCCCCGAATCTCATCGCATCGCCGGACCGAGAGCGCTTTTATCAAACTGAGGTTGAAGCCTTGGGTTCCTCGCGTTTGTTTTTTTTTTTTTGTTTTTGTTTTGAGGACTCATGCCTCTCGTACGAAGCGATACCCGAGCCTGAGGACTCATCAGTGTTGGAAGAGTTTCTTGGATATTCGGTTGGTTTGACGGGGATAAACAAAGCCTATTTTGGGATGCGTACGTTGAGCTTGCTACTTGTACCTTTGCTCACTCTCTCACTTACGCTCACACTCTCTCTTTCTTTCTTACACTCCACACAAAAGGGGAAGCACCACAAAAGGCACCGAAAGCGGTTCGTTCAAGCGCAAAACCCTTGTCGCATCCTTTCGCTGCACACCGTACTCGACGCCCTGCTCCAAAGCTCCCGTATCGCCCCCGCCCGGCATCCGGTTACAGCTCGAGTAGGCTGAGGACGGCAAAATAAATACGATGAATTGAGAGGATTTATTATGCCAAAGTGATTCCAGACCCGGGGAAACACTGGCAACAATGTCGGGCGAGCGCGCCCGCTGAGTGGCATGTTCGGTGACAACTAGCAACTCGTAAGCCGTTCCACGGAAAACCCGGAGTACATTCGGTTTTAAGTGGTGGAGTCGCTTGGTTAAGAGCCGTCTGATTTGTGGCTTGCGTAATGTTTCCTTTTTTTTTATTTTGGCGCTATCTAAACCGCTTGATGAATCTAAATGGGGACGCCTGAAAGTATGCAATATGCGATTTAAAGGTTGCTCATTAATCTTACCGTAATCAAACCAGTAATTGAAATGATTTTCGACAGTACTGATTCTTGCATGACGAATCTCTTGAGAGTGATAATAAGCTCACGGTTTAAACATTTACTTACCTACCAGCCCACAACTGCATCTAACGCACCCTTTAATATCCCAAATGCATCTCGCTAACCTTCGTCCACACTTTTCTCGTTCGCAGCTAAGTCAAGACATCGGGTACGTGCTGTATTCCGCGCTCGGATCGTTTTACATCCCGAGCTGCATCATGGTGTTCGTTTACATCCGGATCTATTTCGCGGCAAAGGCCCGAGCCCGTCGCGGCATCCGTAAGAAACCGCTGAAGCCACCGAGCGAACAGGTAAGTTTACAGACCGGTTGACAACTCCGTGCCAATATGGGTACGATAATGTGGGAGATGGAGAATCAGATTGACATTTTAGCTTTTAAGTCGTCGATTTACTGAGGCTAGTTGTAGGCCTGCAAAACCGTCGACAGCTGCTCATGCTGAGTGAAGTTTACAGTCCAATATGCACATCTTGCCCATATTTATCGCCATTTTAGACGGATACTCCAGGACCAAGGCTCAAGTATATACTTGATAAAACCTGCAGTCTATAACTCTCCATCCATTTCTGGTGCATGTAGAATATCCTCTAGAAGTTATCTCACCCATCAGGAAATATCTCACTATCTCCAAATATTGTAGCAACTCACAGTTCTAGGGACTCAACCTGTTTCGATCATTCGCTACTCCAAATGAACTTCTCTACTGAATATGTCAATATTGCCAGTTACTGACAGATCAACCAATAGAGACATCTCGAATGATTTATTTGCAAGATAAATCCTTGGGAATAGCATAAAGAAGGCATTCTGCTTGCGGTTGCTCGTAGGCAGCTTCACAATCTTAGTTAGCATTGACTGTGGTCTTATTTCACGGAGATAACTCAATCAAATATTGTCCAAATTAACGACAACTTGGTCCCTAACTGTCCTTAAAATAAATCATTACACTTTTTCAAACAATTTCTGGGCCTTGACAATCATTTCCTACTCCGTTGCGAGTGAATAATGATAGGATAAAGTCCTCCGATAGAGGATAAAAGAGAGGTGCTGGACCCTTGGATCCAAGTTTCACAACGATATAGGCAATAAAGTAGATCGCTTTAACCTTCTGTTGTAGTAAGAAGATATTCTTGTCACTATTTCTAATCTTTTTTGTCCTCAGAAACTTCAATTGCCAATCTTCGCCTTGTTGAGGGCTAAATCTGCTTCGAAATATCTGTTAGAACACAGGACTATAACACCAAAAGTATATATGTCCTCCTACTTTAGAATAGTTCCTACCTTCTTGCCTTTCGGATATTCTGATAGATTTAATAGTAGTGAGCATCGGGCGGCCCGGTGGTGATGCGACAGCGGCGCCGGTCTTCACACGGCAGGACCGGGGTTCATGTCTCATCTGGGCCGTTCCCCCATAGTGAGGATTGACTAACCAACTACGCGGTATCAATTAGTCTAGTAAGCCAGAAATGGCAGGCATGATCTAAGAGGTCGTTAGGCCAAGAAAGAAGAAGAAGAAGAGCATCTGCTTATCTCATTTCACAGCTAGCAAATAGTCCTGCCCAGATATTTGTAAACAAATGGTTATTTTTGGGTCGAAAATTTAACAGCAATGATTTCGCCATTATTTCAACAAGGTTCTATCCAATGTTGAGTTGTTGATGATACTGTTCATACCTACTAGAAGTATCGAAAGCAGTAGTTTTAAATTCAGATATAAAGGTGGTCTTATTCTATTGTCCACAAGTGTAAATAATCACCATTTGTGATACATTTCTCAACAATCGTATTGCATACAATTAGGCGCTTTATGATGCAAATGGTCCGACGATCCAGCTTCTAAAGTATCCTGCAGTAAAGCGCCCAAAGATAGGCAATTTTCAAATCAAACTTGTTTTGCTGTTGACTGACATTCTCTTTCGTTTGTGCAGGATACGAGCTTCACGCGTAATGCCGGTACCGTGCCGATGCCATCGCTACCCAGTGCCTCTAGCAATAACAATCAGTCGGCGGCGCAACATCCGCTGCAGCTGTCGGCGGCCGGTGCGCAACCCGCCGGCAACACCGGTACGACGCAGATCGCGACCATCGAGCCACCGCCGCGCGGTACCAGCTCGTCCGCCGGCACACCCATGCCAATCCCGGTCGTGACGTGCGACTTCGCGTCGGACATGTCGACGAGCGAGGCAGCGATGGCGGAACAGGACAATCACGGGCCACTGTCGCCCGTCGGTACCGGTGGCAGCCACGAGCCGAAGGACACGCTCAAGGTGACGCAACCGATGCAGCAGGGCCGGAGCAGCAGCACGAACGGCATCACGAGCGCCACCGGCGAACCGTCCCCCTCACCGTCGGCCACCTCCGCCCGTAACCGTGCCCTTTCGGTCGGCATCGACACGGACATGGTGAGCGAGTTCGATCCGTCCAGCTCGGACTCGGGCGTCATCAGCCGGTGTGCCGTGGTGAAACCGCTCAAGTTTCGCCTCTGCCAGCCGATCTTCGGCAAGAGCAAAGCGAAAGCACGGCAAGCGAACGCGAAAGCGTCCGCCGGCCATGGTGGTTCGATGGGGGGCGGTCGGGGCGGCAACTGTACGCAGCCGATGCTTGGGACGGGTGGTGGTGGCGGTGGTGGCCAGCAGGCCATCTCGCAGCTAATCGCGGCCAAACAGACGGACAGTGCGTGCAGCGAGCTGGAACCGGCGCTACCACCGAAACCGAAACCACGCGATCCGGAAAAGGAAAAGCGGCGCATCGCGCGTAAAAAGGAAAAGCGGGCGACGCTCATCCTCGGGCTGATCATGGGCAGCTTCATCGCTTGCTGGTTGCCGTTCTTCTTCCTGTACATCCTCGTGCCGATATGTCCCGACTGTCACATCCCCGAGAGCGCATTTTCGCTCGCGTTCTGGCTCGGCTACATGAACTCGGCGCTCAATCCGGCGATCTACACTATCTTCAACAAGGACTTTCGGCGCGCGTTCCGGCGCATCCTGTTCAAGTGATGTTTAGCGTACGTGTGCTGCTATCGCTGCGTCTCCCGTAGCATCGAGAAGGCTACGGAGCGGGCCATTGGCGGCGCACAGCTCGGCGGCGGCTACCGGGGCGGCTACCTGCGATGATAATACGCGCCGCTAGGTGGCGCGCCCACAACCCCGGCTCGGCTGTTCCTCTACCGGCGCTGGTTCGCCCTCACGCTTCGTCCCTTCCATCCTACACCAACGGCCAACGGCACCACCGTACTCAGCGTCACCGTTGGCGCGGTCGACGCAGCGCGGAGAATGGTCAAGCGGCGTCTAGCGCCTGGAGGGTATGCAATGCCGCCCATCTATCGGTAACACCAAAAAAACAAAAACAGAAAGCAAAACCAAAAACCCCTTTGCGAACACTTGTGCCGCCCCACACGCACCCACCCACATCCTTAACCTTATTGTTGATGGTGTGCGTGTGCGTGTGTGTGCGTGAAGTTGCAATAAGAAGAGGAAACCCGGAAGAGAAGGTGTTTTGTGTGATCTTTAGCAGTATTTTTCCCCCCACCTAATTCATTCTCCCACCTAGCTAAATGCGACCAGAGGCGTATAGACAAGTGACAACTAAAGGAAAACATACAACACACACACACACACTTACTGTATGAAGTAAATACTTGCAAACACAACAATTGATTCGCATAAACAAAACACACATAAACCAGTAAAAGAAAGAGAAACATAACGTTTTTGGACGGGAAACAAGTAGAGCGTAACTAGTCTTAAGGCGGCGGTGTTATTTTGTTCTGTTTTAGTGGATATGCTAGGCAAAACCACAAGGCACATTATACAAGAAAAACACACACACACGCAACCATTTTTTCTTAATCCGACTGTGTATAGTGTGTAAGAAACAAATCAAAATTAAAACACAAAACTCGGCCCGCTCGGCCCGACACTACACCATCTGGTGGGATGTGATTGTTTGTTCCCTGTGTGTGTTTTTTTTGTTTTATTTTGTTACCAAATACTAACGTACTTACAAACACAAACATAAGAAAACTGCAATATAGGTGACTAGTGTGTAAGGTTAGATAAACTAATAATTTCCGAACAAAACACAAATTAGCACAAAGTGTGAAATGCGAATGGGATTGGGAATTAAATTGCATCCTGGGAGGAACAAACCGAACAGTGAATGTTACTGGGAATGGTGATAAGGAGCGGGGATAGGGATAGGGGAATACAGTAGGTTTAATAATTAGATAAGCAGGAACGATACAGTGCGCGAGCAGATGGTGGTAGGATGGTAAAGGCAGTCGTTTAGATAAAGTTAAATTTAATTGCTTTTATTACTCCATTATCTACTGTTTACTGTAGTAGTCTATTGCTAACACAAACAATCCTTAAAAGAAGTTTTTTTTCTGGTTACGTTTACAATGTAAAATAAGACTTTTTCTACAGTCACTTCAGAGGATATAGAATTTTGGTTTTGTCAAGTGATATTTAAACAGTCCTCTTGGTTTGTTTACATTCTTCAGTGTCTCGAGAGTCAACTAAAAATAAGAAATTAAAATCTCAATATTCGCAAGCACGCGTCGTACTGTGCGCTTTTAAGGCTCATAAGCACTATGGGCATACTGCAGGTAAAAAAAACTTCTTTTTTATCTTATTTTCTTTTTTATAATCGGAATATTCTTTATAAATCTGTTAAAATTACTTTATGCATTAAATTTTTTTTTACATTAAGAATTAAAGTAAATTTAATGAAAGCTTTTAAAAATTACAAAACTCACCCTTTTTTTCGTTCCCTAAACGTGACTCAAACTCCACCACCGCTCGGTAATGATTGATCGGAATCGGGGCAATGCTGGGCATTGAAGGAAACAAACCAAAAAACAAAAACAAAACAACCGTACGTCGTGTGGCAGAAGAGGAAACAAAAACCTGTAAAAATTAATGACTAATAGTTGGTAAATACCGGTATAAAAAAGGGGCCAGCGTTACGTGGCCAGTTCCTTGGCGAACTGCCACGTAACCAAGCGTGCCAACCTATCGAACGTAATGCGTCCGCTGTAAATAAGGATTCACATTGAAGATTTAAAACATACACAGACACACACACATATATACGAACACTCAACAGACAGACAGATACATGGAATCGTGAATAGTTGTTTAACAATCTGGATATCTAGCTGTGTGCGCAATTGATGCATGTTTCGTTATCGTTTCTTTTTTTGTGTTCTTTAATAAGTACGACGCGTCCAGTGTGTGCGTGTGTGTGTGTGTGCGTGTGAAGAAATGCAGACATGAGCGAGAGAGAATGAGAGAGAGGGAGATATTAAAAAAAGAGTGTCTAAAACTCACTACTACCAGCACCAGCTAGAGGGAACGATTCGCTGTTTAAGCCAATCGAAACTAAACCGGAAGTTTTCACCTCGAAGGTGCTCAAACTTCCCCCGAGAAACAAAAAAAATACAACAAATCAAGCAATAACACTTTATAAAAGTATTGCACACCCTTTTCCTCTCCCTCTCTCCGTCCTTAGCTTCCCGGCTAGCGCGTGGCGGTTTGTTTTGGGGTGTTTAATGGGTGTTTTTTTACTTTTTTGTACATAAAACACATCGAATTTCGACCGTATTTCTACTGGCAAGAACGATTTTGTACTGCGCGTTGCATACATGCGGGCGCCCTAAATCTGTGTCTGGTTAGCTAAATTTAACTGCTGTGAAAACTTCGTCTGTACATAGCACACTAAAGGAACCAAAAGAAACTGCGCGCGCATCCACTCGACACGCGCACACACACGCACACAGATGTGTACGCACAGGCGCACACATACCTATGGATGCGATAGTCATAGGCGCAGGAGAGTAAAGCACACCGTTTCGGTGACGTATTTTGAAGTGAATACCTATATATAAATACACACACACATAATGAAGCACGTTCGTCCACAGGATGACTAATGTTAGTGTAAGTATCATTACTGGCAGTATCAGAAAAACCTAGTAACGAGAGAGAGAGAAACCAAAACATCTAACTGTTTAAGAGAGTTTTCTTTGTTTATTTTTTTAAAAAGAATACCATATTCTAATGCATGTTGAACCAAAAGAAAAGAAACTATAAAAAATCCCCCCTTTATACACCTAAGTATATGAACACGAGTGCTGGAAGATAAGAAGCGCAAAACAGCAACCAATTTGCTAAATGGATAAGTAAAACTAACTATAAATAAATGATGAAGGAGAAGAAAAAAAAAACAATAAAAACTTAAAAACAACTAACAATGATAGTAAGTAAGACAATTAACTTGCAGCAGTATAGTATAGGGAAATTTAACACACAAACACAATGGAAAACAAAATCACAAAAAAACACAAAGAAACAACCCTTCTCCTAAATCAACACTTATGCGTACATTTAAACGTAAACGAACAAGTATAATAATTACAACTACATTTACTATGTATTGTCCATGGCACGTACATGGTACAAACATGATGAAAGCAAACCAAGTGAAATTAGATGTTTTGTGGGAGCGTGCGTGGACCCAACCAAAAAAAAACCCCCCTGAAACAAACAAACAAAAAACAACCAAAAAAAAATAACGTATATAAGTATAAATATACAGAACAACTAACACCACCAAGAAATTCCCATTTTTCTCGGCTAATAACTCCCGACTAATCGTAAGATGCAACTACGTTAGAGCGCATTTCGTATGTGTGGATGGGTGTATGTGTGTGTGTGTTGAAACTAAACGAGTCTGCGAGTGTGAAAATCGATTACCGGGTGGGGGCTAAATGGGGCACTTTTAAAATGGTCAACAGCATTTGGTTTCGCTTCTGTAAAGGACTTTTTCAGCATGCCGACAGGATGATTCGTTTCCGTGGGATGAGAGTTCGGCAGTTTTGGCAACTGTTGATTCAACAATGTGCCCGTGTGTTGAGCGTTTCGAGTGTGCTTCCAGTGCGAAAGTTGAACAGTGAACGTTCGGTATGGGCGTAGGTGGTCAAAACAATTAAAAACAAAAAAACAATTTTTAATTGAAAAATTTAACTAAACCAACGATAAAAGGGCATTAATGAGATACGAAGATCCGACTCGCACATGCTTTAACGTCGGACTCGCATTGCTCACGCCCGCTATTTGGAACACCGATGATAGGCTTCTCCAGAAGTGTCTTCTATGCTTTGTTGAGCGACTTTTCGGATGGCTCATCGGCAGATCAAGTAGCCTAAAAGTCGGAAGCAACTATTCTTAGAGACGTATTAGAGATTTGAGGCCATACCTTGGGTAAGAGGACCAAACATTGGATGAAAACGAACACCAGATTTAATGCTGGTCACAAATCTTACCGTGTCAGTCAACGAGAAAAGACGTTCAGTATTCCTATCCCGATTAAAGTTTTATATAATTTCGTTGGAAAAATGGACACAGAAGCTCAACGTTTGCTTAAATATTTAATAAAATATTTGCTAGAGACCAAATAGAACATGGAAAATAATCTTAAATATACCGTTGACCTAGTAAGATGCTCTGCAAAATGTTCTGCAATTTCCTAATGGTACCTATCGCATATGCCCGGGACAATGTTTCCTACAAATATGTTCCAAATCCAAGGGGCAGTATTTTGGCCGGAAGGTTCATCCGGTGCCCAACTAAAAAGACGAAATGATTCTTCGCGATCAAACGAAGAGCTCATGATGAGGGAAAGGATATTCAAATTCTAAATTTAGCCTTTTTTTCTATTAATTTATTCATTTTTTTTTTGTCCTCTCAGGAGTACATCCAGACCCATAGTGCACATGTACTGCGCTTTGCATACATTTCGGCGTTTTTTCTATAGGGACGTACAAATTTCCTCTAGAGAGGGGGGGGGGGCCTTCTCGAGCCTTTTACCTAAAATTTTAATATGTAACAGGTGTGAAACATATTAAATTGTTTTATATTCACAATTACTTTAACAAAACTCATTTAAATGGATTAAATTAAAAAAAAATTAAGGTTTAATTAACTTAAAGTTTAATAATATAAAGCTTCAAATTTATTATTTTTTAAATCCGTTCACTCCCTAATTTTGACCATCCATGATTATACCGAAAGTTCATTGTTGACGATCCGTGCACACTGTAAGCGTACTGCGCTTGCCTTGTTTCAGTCGCAGCACATTCTTCTGAGCGAAAGCTAGTTTATCAGCTGATTACTTCTTATCGACGGAAAACGAAAAACTATCTACCGAGATGTTAAAAGTGTTGTTTACAAAAACGAAACGCACTGTTAGCGTTTAAAAAAACTGCACCATGTCTCAACCCTGCCAAAAGCCAAAACAAAACAAGCAATTGTATGAATGTGTGTGTGTGTGTTTGAGCAAAGGCGAAAATGTGTGTTTTGATTGTATGTGTGACAGAAACGTAACAAAAGTTCGATTAAATTAGTGCGTGGTGATAAGGGTTCCGGTCGGCCGCAAGTAATTATTCTAAACAATTCACAACCATTCTCACGCAACCAACAAAGCAAACCAAAACAAACAAAGCCCCACTTTAGATAATCGACAGCAACACGGAACAAATAGATTGGTGTTGTGAACCGGTTGAGCAGGCGGCCACCACTAAGCGAACATTAGCGAAAGCAAATTTATTAGTGTCTATTTAAATGAAACAAAATGCAACCGTCGTTAGCTAAATTATAATGATGAGCGGGGTAGGCAACAAAGCGCACCACGCGCACACATGCATCCACTTTTAATAAAGGTTAAGACATCCAAACGGTGTACGCGTGTGCATGTTTTACGTGGTTCAGTGCTCCAGTGTTTGTGCGGGCCCGTTTTTTACCTTTATTTTCTATGTGTGTGTGTGTGTGTGTGTGTGTGTGTGTGTGTGTGTGCGAGCGCGCGTGTTTCTCTTGTCAGCGTACTGTCCAAGCTGACAGATCGGAGGGAGAACACACACACACACGCACACAAAAACAATACTACCAAAGCCTATTGAAAGCGTCGTTAAGCGTAAGCGTAGATGAAATTCGGTGTTTTGGTTTGGTGTTTTGTTTCGGAGTTTTATCAACACAATTTTTCAAGATGAAAACTCTAACAATCGGTGTCTAGTAGTTGTGTACAAAAAAAAAAACCATGCACGATAGCAATCTAACACACTAGGAGGGATGTAAAGTTCGAGCGTTCGAGGGGGCGTTTTTTTTTGCGGGGCAACAATTCAATGGCCAAACACTAGCGTTAGTGAGGATTGCTGGTGTGCGTGTAAGGGAGGGCTGGAGGAGGAGAAACCGTATACATCTTATACACATAGGCAAAAGAAAGCAAAAGCATCAACGAGCGTGTACCGGTGCTTCGCACCGTTTTCATCATTAATGAGCATAAGCATAAGCGCATAACGAGGTTTCTGATCGATTATTACATTTAAGCTAGGCGAACACTTGTAATAGTGCACAATACACACACACACCCATACTTATACACACGCACACACACTCAAACACGTACCGAGGACCATAAACCTCCTAGACCTCTTTATACTGACATGTTTCATCCTTTTTGGTCCAATTTTCCCAAACAGCTTATTTGCTTCCTTACACACAGGCATACATATCAGGTCTATAAATAAGTTTTGACGGTCGTCCGGTTTGGCCGCAATCTATGTATGGATCCAATTTTCCAGCGTTCGGCGCAATTCGCAGTCAAGCCATGCGCCAGCAACCGGTACAGATGGTAGTCGGAGGGCGCAATATCTGGGCTATGTGGCAGGTGGGTCAGATGCCGACAGGACAGGTCGTTATCCTTCAATGCGCGCACTCAAACGCATAAGTTGTCGTCGGTAAACGTCACCCGTAATGGTTTCGTTTGGTACCAGCAGTTCGTGGTACACCACACCCAGCTGGTCCCACCAAATGCACAGCGCCATGAATGTTCCGCGCTGGGTGTCGAGGAGAAAGCATGTCCCGGGTTGCTTTGCGTGTTGTCGGTTGTCGTAATAAATCCACTGTTCGTCGCCAGTAACAATCCGGTGCAAAAGCACCCTTCCGGTTATGCCGTTGGAGCAGTTGCTCACGGTTGTCCGAACAGCGCTCTATGTTCCGGATCATGCCTAATGCTGACAAATGGCTGGCTTTTTTTTCAACTGTGAGGCTTTATTTTATAAAAGAGCTCGAGGAGTTGCACCGCCGACACCCGCGAGGGAAGGCTTTGGGCAACATTATTAAAGTAACTTAACACTAACTTAAACCTAAACGTCCATTTTATTTAAACAGTTCTGTAGAAAAGTTAATTTCGTAGCAATTTTTCTTTCACATATTGCGTTCGATTTCCGCGTGGTGGATACGTCATTGTTTCTCGCCAAAGAAGGTGTCATCCTTTATTAGACGACCATGGATGAGACTGTAGCGAGCTCAGCGCCCTGACGTTGTCGCTTTGGTTGCGGCCACTATTTCATCTGCCGACAACATGCCTTCCCGATTGAGATGATATTCGGCACGCATCCCCAGAAATCGATTAGTATTCCTGTTGGAATATGTAGCACCATTAGGGGAGCCGTCGTTATAGGATTCTATCTGTTGATGCCGTCTATGTCTGTTTCGTATCCGTTCGCGTACAGGGGAACTGATTCGCTCGGTAATCGGTGGAGTAGGATTGGTAGAGTTGAGACGATCGTGTTCCTCATCCGCCCGTGTGTTTCTCACTTGCCGAGTTGCATTATGCCTACCGTTTAGCGGATTGGGAGCCGCTTCTGGATCATTCACCAACTGTGAGGTAATGTCGCCAGATATACGAGCCGCTAACACCGCGCGTTCGACGTTCCAGTCACGCTGAAGAATCGATGTGACCCGCCTTGCAGCTTCGGAGAACCTGCTCCACTTGTCGTGTCCGCGGAGGATGAACTGCTGTAGGTTATCCGGCGTAATCCACCGTGCTCTCACCTAGCAGCTCCACCCGAACGTGGATGAAGCGGGGGCACTCCAATAGAGCATGCTCCGCTGACTCGGGTACACCAGGACATCAGGTGCAGTCTGGGGACAACGTGAACCCCATTCTGTGCAGGTAATCACGGAAAAATCCGTGGCCGGATATAACCTGCGACATGTGAAAATTCACGTCACCATGTTTCCTATTCTGCCAAGAACCGATGTCAGGAATCACGCGGTGGCTCCCGCATCCCAACGGTCTTGCCACGATCGTATGGTATTTTGTCGCCCTTCCTGTCTTGTTTGTTTTGTAGACAAATTCACCTCTGTCCACTGGCGTTGGAAGCATCGCGCATCCTCCTTCAGAAGTAGGCAGATAGGTACCATCCCTGCCAAGACGACAGCTGTCTCGTACCGAATGGTCCGGAATGCGCATGACACCGCGACCACGCACCGGACAAATGGCTGGCTGAGTAACCCCAAATGTATTTGCCAGCTGATTCTATGTTTGGGTTAGGGCCTTCATCAAGTGCTATCTCCAGCTCCAGCTCCAGCTGGCCGTCCGGAGCGTTCTTCCATACTAAAATTACCACTTGTAAACCGTTGAAACCGGTGAAAGGGCGGCCCGGTGGTGATGTGACAGCGGCGCCGGTCTTCACACGGCAGGACCGGGGTTCAAGTCTCATCTGGGCCGTTCCCCCATAGTGAGGACTGACTATCCAACTATGCGGTAACATAAGTCTAGTAAGCCAGAAATGACAGGCATGACCTTAAGAGGTCGTTAGGCCAAGAAAGAAGAAGAAACCGTTGAAACCACCTCTGGCAAGTTCCTTCCGATAAAGTGTTATCGCCATAATATTCCCTCATGGGAAATATTGGGCGGTGAGTCGGGCCGGTCCGGTGGTATATCCGATAACGACGCCGATCTTCACACGGCAGGACCGTGGTTCGAATCCCATCGAACCGCCTCCCCGTACGCAGGACTGACTATTCAGCTACGGATAAAAACCAAGTCAAAGAAAGCTGGAAATAGCAGGCCAAGACCTACAGAGGTTGTAGTGCCAGAGAAGAAGAGAAGAATCGCAGTGGACGAAGTTTCGCAAGGACAAAGTAAGGAAAGAGCAGAATTCTCCACCAAAAACACTTTTTCCGGAACCGAATGAATTCAGTTGACATCCACGCGGATAATACTTTGTTTACTAATTGATGAAATGACATCTGGGGGCAAACAAACGCTGAAAATGACACTTCAATAGAACAGTGTTGCCAGATTTTACTAATTTTAAGTAAACGACGCATGTATAAAAAAAACCTTCAAAACTTATTTATAGACCTGATACGTCCAACAGCAAGAAGAAAAAAAAGCACGGAACCTATCGACTAAGCAAACAAAAACGGTAAAAAACCAACATGAGTAAGAAAAACAAACACAACTAAACCGGAAATAACCAATAGTAGAATAAAAAAAAAAAACAGGGGGACAAAGGGGGTGGTAATACAGAACAACAAATATATACTTGCGATAGAGGAGGAAAAAAACACAACACGAAGCAAGTAACGCCAACAGTGTGAGTGAAAGGGTGAAAAACGAAAAAACAAACACAGTTGCGGCAGCACAATATATTGTGGTGGAAGGAAAAAAAAACTAGAAAAAACCTTCCCACACCAAGCGTGTACCAGTGAAGGGAACAATATAGTGGGTAAAGTGGAGAGGGAAACACGCACACACACAAGCACAAACAAACAGCAAAATGGTGGCAGGCGAGGTGGAGGCCAAAAGTTTTGCCTTCCTGCTGTATGACCCCTATACATTGAGGTGTATGTTTTGGAGAGTTGGGGTTTGAGGAGGAGATGAAGGGTTGGAAGGGAAAAAGGGGGGAGGGAGGGGAAACTCAATAGCAAGAGGGTGGTAAGGGGTGCAGGTTCAAAAACACTAGGGAATGGGCAGCAAAACACTACAAACAGTCGACTGGTTGTGGTTGCGAGACAACGTCCATTTTCTGTTAAGACAGAACGAGAGAGAAAGAGAGAAAGAGAGAGAGAGAGATAGAGGAGGGGGAGGGAAAGGGTAGAAGTCGTCAACGTTCGTGGTCCAGTTTATTGGGCTACCGGCAGCCCTGTATGTTAAACTGGATGCTGCATGATGGACTGTTTTGTGGCTGGGAAAGAGATGGTGAACGGGGGGAAGGTAGGTGGTTGTAAAGAGGGCTGTTTAACAAAAGCAGAAGAAGAAGAAAAAAAACAACCACCAAACGAACATTCAGCCAATAATGCGGGAATGATGTGGCGAACAAACCGAGCGGCAGCAACCAACAAAAAAAAAACCAGGCGCAACGCAAGAGCTGGAAAAACTAATTTTGGTGCGTTCTTCATGTACCACAACTTCCTCGACTGTGTGTGTGTGTGTGTGTTTTTCACCGTGCACAATAGGGCAAAAGCTTTTCCGAATGGGGTACGGACGATGACACACCTCCTGTTTTGTGGTTTTTCTCGTCAAAACCTGAGTCTGGGGGTGTTCGGTCTTTGGTACTTCAAGACCCCGGGGTGGGCACAACTGCCATCGTCTGGTTGTGGCCTCTTCCAAAGGTTCTCCCCCTCCTTCCTACTCACCCCCTCTTCTCTCATTTTCCAGTGTGCCACAACAGACCGGTCACAAATCAAACAGTACGTAACGGCTGGCAAAGCGGACCACCGAAAGGAACCAAAAAACCGCCCGACCCGAATGACACAAGGCGAACGCGCGCTCACAATCCGCGGTTGTACTGGCCGCGGTTTTCATTTGCCAGTAAACGTGCCCCCCCACCTACGTTCTTCCCGGGCCGCCCCATTTCCACAGCGGCTAGCACTGAAAGAATCAAATTAAAAATTTCATTTTTCATCAACCATCCAGCATACATTCACACCGACCGGTGCTGATGGTTGGCGTAGAGAGAGAGAGAGAGAGAGAGAAAGAGAGTCCCCCGCTCCCCCTTCCCCCCTTCATCACACCACCATCACCACGAGAAGGACAACTATTCGCACTGGTTGGCGTGTGGTTCGTGGCGACAAACGTTGAACAGTCGTAATTCTAATGCCTGCCAGCGGTTGTCGTTGGCTGGGTTATTCGGCTGGCTGCACAGCCCCACCACTGTTTGTTGGTTAATCAGGTCATACGAAAAAGGGATGCAAGTAGGGAGTGGGGATGGGTGGCAAACAAAAAGCAAACAATGCACAAGATGGTTTCAAATTAGAGCCGGTACGGGTACGAAACAAGAGAGAAAACAATGCCAACTTACTACTGCTGACAAACTAATTTTGTTATGCGGATTGCATACAATTGGGTGCTTTGGTTTCTGTTTTTTGCTTTCGAGCTGCTTATTGCCTGGTTCGAAGTGTTGCAAAGTGAACCTTTTTCGATGCGAGAACTCGATGAAAGATAGTTTTGACATTTCTGAATTGAAAAGCATCTCATGCATCGTGAAATGTACTTATTGAACCAATTATGACGTACACACTGTGCAACAAAATGGACAGCACACAGTGCTACGCAGAAAATGTGTGAAAATATGCCTTGTCTTTTTGGTTTTTAACCAAAAAAAAAAAAATTAAGCATTTCAAACAAAATTTGCAATGCCGGTTGCATAAAATTGGGCTCTTTTACTTCAAAAAAGCATACTTTCAGGCACAACAAAGGCATCTCAGCTAGTATGAGCTACCGAACGATTGCACTGATGGCATTTCTTTATTCAAAAACATCCGGAAAGATTATATTAAATCCTTCCTGGTGTTGCATAAAATTAGGCTACTTCTTAGAGCCACAAATTGCATACTTTGTGGCGTTGTAATGGCTAAGCAATTGTGGTAAAACTCGTTACCTCTTGATCTCTAGAGATTTTTGTTGATACTGATTACATTCAAATTGTGGTCCCTTTTATGGCATGTATAGCGTGCTTCAAGGCGTACTGCTGATTGCATAAATCTAGGCGTTTCATACTGCACATTGAAAGGTTTTGTAAGGTTTGAGCGCTTATTTTAGTCACTTATCAGGCCGATTTTGGCATCCAACAATCCTCGATATCAATTTGAGATACCCAACCCTAATATTGGAGGGTTTGGGCCTACTTTGCCACTTCTATCCATCAAGTAGCGCCTGGCGAGTATTTTTCATCGCATCATAGTGAAGTCATTCCATTGATCATAGAGATTTCTTTTGCCCTTCCCTAAATACGGGGCGACGAATCCTTCTCAGCTTCTTCCTCACGAAAATGGCTAAGCGGGTATCGTCACATTTGGACAGAGTCTATAATGTATGTGTGTACTACAACTATAAAGGTTATGTACGCGTATCTCAACATCTATGTTGCTGCCAATTCTGGCTATTGATCCAGGTTACTTGAAGTGTTGGATGACTTCAAAGGTGCGATACCTCGATCCTTTGGACTTCCAGAGTCTGGATTAACTTATAGAAGATGGTCTCCGAAGCTTCCACCTCCGAGTCTCAGATGGCCCTCTCTTGTTTTGTATAAAGTCTTTTAACTTAAAGCAAGCTGCCAGGTTAATAGTTTCTTCCAGCTTCAAAACGTAGTCTTCCACTCATTCCTTCCGGAAAAAACAATACTTCAAACTCTCTTGACTCTCTTGAATCTGATCGTTCTGGACGATTGGTCTAAGTTAAGAAGTAGAGTGTTGTGTTGTGGACAACACTTTCCAGTTTTGTTGGGTCTGTTTTTCGCTAGACATGCAGAGAAATTGCTGTCACTTTCGTTTCTGTAATTAGATTTAATGTCTTCACTTGTCTGCTCGGAGAAGGTTAAGAGATCCAATACAAAAGCGACTGACGCACCTCTTTCACCAAGCTTTACGACACCCTACTATACGCCCCAGTAGATCACCTCGTAAACCTGTATCTGTGACAATCGCATCGCAAGTCGATGCTTAATTAAAATTATTTTAATTATCCGTTCCCGGGTACCATTCCAACCCAGAGTTTTTTGTTGCCGAGAAATTGTCGGTTGTAAATGGTGGCAGCTTTGCGGGCCAAGGCGCTCGTTACGAAGTTTTATCGTTTGCAGTTTGCGTGAGGAAGAACTAAAGTCCACAGTAACTGGGCCACATGCGCTGCTCATCTGCATACGATAAAGCATTGTCCAGTTCCAGGAACGAAATACCTCCTGCCACACGCCCACAGACATACACCAACAAGTGGCATATTCCGATATCATCAACCAACAGCATTAACCACCCCTATCGACCTAGTAGGGGTGACTAAATAATTGAAAAGACCAACAGTATTACAGCTGTCACCCGACAGGAAATAGTGCCCGGCCAGCCTGTGTACGTGCAAGCGTGTATGAGAAACGGGAAGAAACGAGAAAACAGACTACCCAAACAACGACAACATCAACCCTTACATGCCAAACCGTACATTCACGTATAGCATCATAAATTAACGGCAAACAATGAGCCTCAGCTTCCGGGATGAGGTGAGAAAGGGGGGAAGGAGATGAAACTACCCCGTCTGTCTCTCACACACACACACCCTTCTTTGCATCCCCCTTTATTTGCACGCCATTTTCGGGGGGTTGGTATCGGCATGGCGACGACCGAGTTTAATCATCATAATTAAATGTTTACCACCCCCCAAAAGTACCGAAAGCGAGCAGTCCAGCTTTTCACACCCAATCTTCTCGCCTCTCTTTTTTTTTTTGGAAACCATTGGTCGGGGGAGTGGAAATTTATTTTTCCTGTTTCAAATGCGTTTTCGAATTTTGAGCGCCATTTTATGCGATGCAACGCATAAACGCTTTTATATGGCATGAGGAAGAAAAATTTAAAGCCAAAAAAAAATCTTTAAGGGGGAACATTTTTGCAAACCCTTATCCGCCAACCCCCTCCCTTTGCTAAACTTTCCATTTTGTGGTGACGTTTAATGTGTGTTGAGCAGCAACCAATACAAAACCACCCCGAATGGCGGCACCAGTTAATAAATTCAACCAACGACGTTTAGGCATTTTGAGGTTTTACTACCTAAATCGATCGGGGCTTGGATGTTTTTTTCTTCTCTCTCGTCTCCCCTGCCATCCTTCCCTTCAGAAACCATGGGATGAATGTACCGAATATGCACGGCCACAAAATGGCGAACGGAAATTAGTAACAGCGGCTACGATACACGCTACGATTGTAAATCCGAGCTCGATAGGAAACATGGTCGGACGCCTGTAACACGATTTTTTTTTAACCCCCGCCTTTCCTTCCTCCCCTCCCCCTTTTCCCACAAAACACAACATAGGTAGCAAACCAACACGCACACACTCACACAAAAAACGTAAAACAACGAATTCAAAATGGTGCTAATTCGAGTGGCTAAGTGGCGAATAATGGAACTAGAGGTTGGAAGAGGGTGAGGGGGCGGGAGGCGAGAGAGGAAGCTCCGCTTCCGTTTTCACTTACCCTGCTTGCCTCTCTTTCACACAAACAGTTCCATTTTTTTTGCAAATCCTTTTCGATGTTTCGATTCTCACACTCGGAAAAATCTCGTATACACACACACAGACACACCTTGATAGGGGAAGGGTAGGATGGTCCTGTCTAAAGGAGGGGAAGGGTGGGAGGAAGGAAAATCTACCGCCCCCCCCTCCCCCACCCCCACCGTTAGCCGCTAGCTGCACAACGCTTGAGCCCATCGTGTGTCCGACTAGTCGAGTGACCAACCTGCCCTTCATCCCTTTCGCGTCCACCCCACTCTTACCCGGCCCTCGGACATCCCTCTCCTTCTGAGCGGAACACACACACACACACAGACACACATACAAAAGTGACATGCTACTAAGAAGCAGCCAAAACAGAAACAAAACAAATGGAAAACACAGACCTCTTGAGGCAGGTTTTTCTGTTCGAATTGCACAAAAATCACACCACACCACACACACACCGAACAAAATCGAACAGCACGATCATGTGTCTAGTGTTCGCATAGAAAAACGTCACGACGGGAACCCCTGTGCGGTTCGTGTAAATGTTAGTATATGTATCGAAATTAATATCCCGCAGCTAAGGTGCAAGCTAACGAAACGTGTGAAGCTGCACGAAGGGAAGCACTCTGTGTCCTGTGCACTGGAATGCGACAGGAAACAAACACACAAACACACAAACGACAAACACTAAACTGCACTAAAATCAAACCGAAGCGTTTTAAAGTAAAACGCTGTAGAAGCTAACCTGAAATTACATTAAGGTGTAAAGGCACGCGATGGTGCGATGTTGAGCGTGCGGATGAGGTAGATTTTAGCTGAGGAAACTATCGACATTGATCACACCCATACGGCACACAAGAGCACACACACACACACACTAAGAGAAGCTTCCTCGGTGACGAGACTGTGGGGTTTGTTTTAATGTGAACTGATTATTCTTTTTGTTTTCTGCATTCATTCTGTTGTTACTCATCGCTAAATGTTTTGTACAAAACCATCACCACATCTTAGAAAGGCTTAAGATAAATCCTGTAAACATCTGTAAAAATTAAACACTCACGTTTTCTCACTCTCTCGCTCTTTTCTTGTTTATAGCGTCCTGTAACAGAATTGTACGAATGAAACAAAACTTAAACGAGAGTAGTTATAAGTAAACAAAAGATGTTGCGTCGAATAATAGCACAGGTTTTAAATACTTTTTATATAAGTTAACACACACTTTAGAAAGTTTTCTTTTGGTAAATACAATACGTTGTTTTTTTTCGGTGAATTTTATACATTTTTTTTTTTTGTTATAAAACTGCACGGGAATTATTAAACAACTTGCAATTGATTCAAAAAGACAATGCAAGAATCACCAATTTGAAGCAAATTCACGAAGATTCTGGTAAGGAGAACAATCCCATTACATGTCCAGTGATAGTGGTAGACAACAAGTACTCGTCGGACTGCACAGTGAGCATTTTGGAAGTAAATTTCGGCCAAAAAAACTATTTTTTTTTTTTAAAGGTTTGAAAATTTTCATTTTTGTTTTTGTTTTACTAAAACATTTATGTTTTGTATTTTATTAACTATTCTATTATGTAATTGATGATTTATTATTATTTTACTAGTTTTCGAGTTCGTTCTACATACCCGAGATATTTGAACGTTCTTGTATGAAAATGAATTTATTTTTGAAGCACAATTTTGTGACATTTTGATAGCTAAATTCCTCATCAGAAAGTTGTAGAAGCATTACACTGAAAGGAACTTTCTGTCTGTTAAGGAACTTTAGGTTCGGCATAGGTTTCCCACAAGTGCAAACATTCTTATGAACTCACTTGACGGAATTGGCTTTGATTCCTAATCAAACATTTTATGTAAGAGAGTTTGCATTACATTTCCTTTCCGAATTGCTATTTTACATCAAAATCGGTGAAGAGCTTAAGAAGTTACAAAGATCTGAAGTGGAAAAGAATTCCTTAAAATCTGACTTTTGCATAGGGCATCCAATACGTTTATCCGCCAACTTGAATGGCCACAGTATCGTTGTCTGAGACTCGTACTTCAGAGCGTGAAATGCACTCACAACATTTCCCTAAAAGTGATGTCTGGAGTGAGTTACATTCCTTGATAATAACTCATTTGAGGGCGTTCCTAGAGGCAGGTTCCAAGAGCAAAATCTTACAACTTTATGAACTATTGGTAGCTTACAAGCGCTCTACAGCTAGCAAACCTTGCTATCCTCTAGAGCGCAATGTTGAAG
The DNA here is from genome assembly GCA_002091835.1 of Anopheles maculatus. NCBI lineage: Eukaryota > Metazoa > Arthropoda > Insecta > Diptera > Culicidae > Anopheles > Anopheles maculatus. Next base: position 8,257 of record KZ063420.1, on the reverse strand, counting down.
GCCTCTTTAGGAACAAGCAATGATTCTCTGAGGAAGTAAGTTCACTGAAGGCTGCTGCGATCTTGTACGCCCTATTGATGATAACAGCGAGATCTCTGGATCAGTATTTCATTTTTACTCATAGCCTTGAGTTGACTTGAGTGAGAACTTGAGAATTATGGAATTCCCGACAACGAGAAGTCTGATGAAGTATCCCTGCTAGCTATCTTGCCTGGATAGACTCTCTACAGACCGGATGTTCATACAGATTATTTTGCATTGAAAGCTCATCTACAGCGTACTGTGAAGACTCCACGATTTAGATCACTGGACCTGGATGGAAAACACCTTCCAACTAGCTCTACTTGAGAGACTCCACGATTTAGATCACTGGACCTGGATGGAAAACACCTTCCAACTAGCTCTACTTGAGACTCATCTACCTCAAGATTGGAGTGTTAATCCCGGACTGCTTGAAGTTCTGTCCAAACATTATTGCTTGTCTTGTTATAGTCTAGATCTCAAGAATTTTTTTTCTTTTTTAGTGACCTTAAATGTTTTAATGACTGACAGCGGCGCCGGTCTTCATACGGCAGGACCGGGGTTCAAGTCTCGTATGGGCCGTTCCCCCATAGTGAGGACTGACTATCCAACTATGCGGTGATTAATAAGTTTAGTAAGCCAAAAATGGCGGCAGGCATGACCTTAGAGATCGTTAGGCCAAGAAAGAAAGAAGCTGGGAGCTAAAAACGTTTCATAAAATAGGATCAAAACTATATTTACATTTGCTAGAGTCATCTTTAACTTCTCCTTTTATGAAACAAACCAAAAGAAAGCACAGTTTTTTCATCGGTGTTTGTTTTAGTTGTGTAATATGAAGAAACTTTAGCATTTGCCAAAAGAAAAGGTTGTTGAAGTGTGTATAAAATTATATAAAAAATTTAAAATGTGAAAAGTTGAAAGTTTTTCTTTACTATTAATATCTTGTAGCTGTTGTTTTATTCTCTTTACAAACGGGCCTTCGTATAGTTCTGTTACAGGGTTCACTTGTATTGCATACCTAGCAGGCGCGTCATCGTTATATCGTCATATCGAAGCAAAAGTGTATCACATTATTCGTCTTTTCGTTCCAAAACATCAAGAAAACACTAACACAACCAAAAAAACTTACACACACTATCATCTAGCTAACAAAACTTGTGCGATTGGTGTGAAAAGTGTCGGCAGAAATAAAATAAATATAGAAAAACCCCGCAACGCGAACGGGTTCGGCCGTGTTTAACGTAATAAAGAAGAAACTAACCAATTAGCCGGGCTCTACTGGCTGTGGGGGGAGGGGGGGAAGGGGGCGAATTGTTTAAAATCAAACTGTTTCATATTTATACTATGTAATTGTTACTTCCTTATGAAAACCAAAACTTAAAGACGCTCCTTCTTAAAAAAAAAAACAAAAAGAGAAAGAACACAGAAAGCCCCGAAAACGGACTGTACAATGAAGAGGAGGTGCGCAACACTTCCCGTTACAGGCTAGGCGTGGTGTGCCCTCCCGCACAAAAAATAGCTAATCGTACTTATATACTAATGCCGATCCAGACAGCAAACAGGTGGAAAGCGATGAAGAAAGCTGTGTGGGAAATGTGTTTTAGCAGTTAAAGCAAATGGAATGCGTTACAGTACACCAAACTCTAGCGGTTGGTGGCGATACTAAGGCGGTACGAAAAACCAACCACACAGAGACGGATGCACCTACCCATCGTCACCATCTGCAAACACTAGAAAATTGAAAACAATAACAACACCATGCACATCAATACACACCACAACAACACACAAACAAACACGAGCAACCGGCGCGGTCCGGCTGATGGTGTTTTTGCACAAACGATTTTGCACCGACACAATGACACGAAGAAAGGGGTTGAAACCCCGGAAACCACTACACATACGGAGCAAAGAAAATGGAATGCGCGAATGCTCAAGAATTTTTAAATGTTGTCTATCGTAGTAAATTGCAAGAAAAAGAAAACCCCCCAAAATACACAAAAACACCCAAAGAACGCGTAAGATGGGCAAGATGTGTGCGAGGTAACATACGGATACTGTGGCTCCCTGTTCCTGGCGGCAAACAAAACTATTCAATGAAACAATCAAAATGCCAAATTATATTAACAGAGTTCGCAAACACGAGGTCCAACCCCCGGGTGGCGAGATCGTAGACTAGAAATCGTAGTAGCTGTGTGAAGCTGGGGAGCTCGGTACGGTAGCAGGCGCTCGGCACACGGTTGACACCGACACGTACAGCAACACTAGCAAGAACGCTGTCACAAAGGAAACGCACGCGTTCAGCAAAATAGAACGGAAACATCCATATATAGACATTTCATCTTTCTCTACACGCTCACACCATTACACCGACACGAACGTCACACTACCGTCAAGGCAGGTACGATTGTGTTAGTGCGCCCACACTAACACCCTCGCTGTGCTCGCTCCATTTGCAATCGCTGACGCTGTCGGTACCTTGTACTGGCTCGCCTCGAACGGTTAAGGATGAGAGAAGCGGGAAAAGGCGCGGGAACGAGGGTAAAGGTGGGGGCGGCTGTTGACG